>JARWCS010234947.1:0-13550 GCA_034783895.1 Geukensia demissa
TCTAAAAGTTAAAATTGATTGGTATCTTTTGTTGTACATCATTTTACTTTGTATTGATTAATTGTTGGTTGCTTAACCTCCAGTGGCAAATATTTTTTGCATCTTCAGGGCGATAACAAGTTAAAAAATAATAAGAATTATCAGTGGGGATAGGGTGAGATACAACAGGGCAAAGGCCTTTGACTGCCACTGGAAAATGGGAGGGATGGGTAGGGACGAAAAAATCCCTTTTGTAGCGGCATTAGCCTTCTTTATTTCGAAATCTACAAAAGGGATCTATTACTTACATGGAGTGTGGCATTCTCCACACACGTCACCCACTATGGTCCATGGCCAGATTTTCCTTATTATAACCTGGCAGCCCCCATTGAGAGGGCTTCCCTTATCCGCGCTGGGTCAGCTCTGTGGGTCGAGCCCTGGAGACCACTTCGATGCTCGGCACTTTGTATTGAAAAATGTTTATAAAAAGAAAATACAATAGGTGTTCAGTATGATTGTTTCTACAACGCTCATATGGCACAGAGAAATTGCTTTAAATGTGATAATACTCAGAAAATACTTTTATTTGATACACATTTGATACTTTTTGTCGAATTTTATATAGATTGAACTTCAAAATATCAGAACCAAACTTTGCACATTTAAGGATCTATGAAGTGCAAATGTTTAGTTAAAATATATTCGTGATGTTTTTGTGTGATCATATTGATTTTGAAAAAAACACCTAAAAAATTTGGTATTTTACAGAAAATGTGTTACGTTCATGTTGAAAAAAGTCAAATGTGCCCTTATTTTTACATGATCAAAATGATGCGAAATATATAAGTATAGGTTATAGGAATCATTAAAGTGGGGGTTTTAACAGCATATTCACATCAACTTGTTGATTTTTCATAAAACTTTGGGCCAAATATTGTGCTTTCCGTACCTACTTCTGTGTGTTTTCATTACAGTTGTTTCGAATCATTCGAATCATTTCTTTTCCGTCAATTATTTAGCACTCAACAGAGAGACAGTCTCTTTTCAATAATATAAACACATAATGTGCGCATTTTACAAAGTTAGATGATAATACATATAGCTAATGAACTGTGAAGATAATATCTTGCTTAATAGTATTTGTAAATCTATTGCAGAGACTGGATGGTGATTTTCAAATCATATCTCTTTTTTTATTTTCACAATGTGAAATATGTCAAGTATGCATTAAGTACAAGTAACATCCTAGATGCACGGTCTCTTGGTACTTTTTGCCTTATTGAAATATTCTCTATCTTTTTTGTAGCATTCAGTTCATAGAATATTTTAAATGTAACTGCTTATCGTTTCCTAAGTACCAATACATTGTAATGCATTGAATACAGGTTTAAACATTGACTCATGGTGCTCCTTGCAGACTTGTTACAGAATGACTGTATTGTAGGAGGTGAAAATATTATATTTTGACATACAACTATCATTATATAATTATTAATAAGCTTATATTTTATAACATTCATCATCTACCTACATTATAATACAACCATGATAACCTTGCCAGAGTGCACCAATGTTCAATGTAATTTAACTTTTATTGTCTCCCATTATATTATATATTGTAAGGAATTTAGAGTTGTCTCCCATGTTATGTTATTGTATCTGTTGCGTTATTTGTATTATGCCCTCATGGAGCCCTGATTTGGTTTAATAAAATTATCTTATCTTATCTTATAGACCAAGCTGTTCTTATTCCTGACAAGAGCTGTTCTAATTCTTGGTTAGAGCTGTTCTAATTCTTGACAGGAGCTATTTTAGAAAAGAGTTGCTATAGAATAGAATAGAATATGTTTATTTCCATTCAAGGGGCCCTGTAAAGAGCTCTGTACATTACAATCAAATACAAGTGATAACATAATTAGCAAAACACATAAAACCACACGTTACAAGGTCAGGGCAGAGCCAGAAAATACCAGATTAATATGCATGTATATCATATAATTAAGTGTCCTTGGTTATTTTGTATTTATTACCTTTGATAGTCTCCTTAACTCCAAATTGTTATATGAAAATTTACCCAAAATTTTACATAAATCTAAATTTTCTTGAATGAATAGCCATGCAAATTTTGAGGAATTATCCAATATGTGAAAATTTTTGCATGTTAATGAAATTTCTGTAAAAAATTCGGTTCTATTAATGTTATACAAAGGGCATTCAGTCACAAAATGTATTTCATCCTCAATTTTATTTAAATTGCAATATAAACATTTTCTAAGTGTGTGTGTAACATTGAATATAGATACTCATATTGTATCATCGCCTTTGGATTTCAAAATGTCTTATAAAAGAGAATTTTAACTTTTGTTTTTATGTGTGCAGTTAGTGAATTGGTTGGTAATGACGAATTTCCTATAAGTTCTTGTTAAATTATGATTCATTTAATTTTGATGGAGGTTCACCACTTTGATTTCCTGAATTTTTTCCTGGATATCAAGAATGTCTGAAATCACTGAAGGATTTTAAAAAGTTATTGAGTTGTTGAATCATCTCCCTGAACCTGTTTCAGGAACTGCGAGCATTCATTAGAGAGGTATCATTTTTGTTTAGTATATTAACTGTAATTCAGGCAAATTTAAACTCTCTAGTCGGATTGGGTATATTTATGTTTGATTTTTATATTTCGTTTGTTACTGCTTTTGTTTTCTTTGATGTTTGTCTTTGACCATTTGTTTGGGGGGTCCCACTAAACCAGTTTAACCCCATCACATGTCTCATGTTCTATGTCAGGATTGTGGTCATAGTTTTGTCTCTGTATTAAATGATTTGTTATATGTACATTTTTAAAATAATTTTCTGGTAAGCAAATTTTCATTATACATAATATATATAGAAATTCATGTGGTTGAATTGTACTTTTCACAAGGAATTGAGTTCCAGCCTTGTTGAGGGCTTTGTTGAGACTTTAGATTTTTAAATTTCCTTTGTTTTTGTCTTGGTTGGATCGCAGTCACTCAGACATTTACCGCATATATTTCTAACTAATACTTCATTGGTTAAAGAGTTATTATCATTTAAGGTAGAATTAACAGATTTCAAGATACCTTAAGATAAGTGACACTTACTATTAATTGGTAAATAAAACTTACCTTTATACCTAAATGGCTGTTATGTCTATTTACTCTTGCAAGAACGTCTTTCCCATTTCGTTTCGCTCGTCGTAAAAATCGTCTTGTGAATTTTAATCCGAATTTTATATTATCTCCACATCCACCCCAACGCCATGCTTCTTCATTTTTTAAATGTTTTGATTCGTCACACGTGCATCTATCCAAACGACCTGTGCTACATGCACGCGATATTGAATGTACCAGTCCTGCAGACGACACAGCATACAAAAATGAAGTTTCTTTGAATCCTGAAATGAAAGCAATGCAAGTGAAATACTTCTGATAAATTTGACGGGTTCGCTGACTAGATATATTTTGTCATATAACATATTCAATTTTTCTTAGATACGAGGATACTCTGTTCTGGTGCTGTATGCTGTATGTTTTTCCTGGTTCTTTTCGCGTGGTATTGTCTGTTCATTGGCTTAATTTTATATGGTGTTTTGGCTATAGGCTGATTTTTTGTCCCATTTTTGCTTGGCATTGTCATTTAATTGGCTTTTGTTTTTGAGTAGTGGTTTGTGCGCCATTAGTTGTTTTTCCAATTTTTTTTACCTGCTATTGTCTGTCCATTGGCTTTTGTTTGTGTAGTTGTTTGTGATCCATTGATTATTTTGCCTGTTATTGTCTATTGTTTTTTTTATTTTTGTGAAGTTGTTTGTGCGCCATCGGTTATTGCTCAATTTTTAGCCTGGTATTGTTTATCCATTGGCCTTTTTGTGCAGTTATTTGAATGCTACTGGTTCCTATTTCTGATCCATTTAATTTTGTTTTTGTGTAGTGTAGTGATTTGAGCGCCATTAGTTGGGTTTTTTTGTTTTTTGTTTATTTTTCGTCTCTTGTTTTAGTGTCTGTCCATTTGCGTACCCTTCCGGAGCACCTGAATTCACCGTGGTTTTTGTAGGGTTCGTGTTACTCCAGCTTTAGCTTTCAGTGTAGTGTTGTGTGCTCTATGTTTGTCTTTCGTTTCATTTTGTTGGCCATGGTCTTGTCTGCCTGCCCCTTTGGTATCTTCGAATTACTGTTACAAGCCACGAACCTGTAGTCTTGTGGTTTTCGTTGTTTAAATTGATATTCGTTCACCATTTCTTAAATAGGTTAGATCGATTGTCGTGTTTCATGAATAGTTTCATATTTTGTATTTTGGGGGTCTTTTACAGCTTCCGTCCTGGTATAGACTCCGGTTCATTATGGACCAATATAAGTTTAAATTCGACTGTCATTTGGTGAATGGCTGTCTCATGGAGAATCATGCCACATCTCCTATTTATATATTACCCAGTTTTCAAAAACGTGCTTTACAGCCCTTTTTTGAAACGCTATATTGCAATAAAAATGAATAAACGACCTGACACTAAAAAAGTGTGTTATTTTGAAATCTAAGAGAAAAGATCCTTTAGCAGTAATTAAATGTAGATATTTTTACAATGTGAAAGGTTTACCGTTAAGACCATAAAGACATAATTCTGTATTTTGCATTTAAATGCAAAATATTTAGTTAATTTTACGTGAAACTGTGAATAACCGTATATGCACATAGAAAAAAACTCACATGATGCGCATGCCAAGTAATTGTGGGCTCTGGATATCCAGTGGCATTGCATGATAGTGTAATTGGTGATCCGTAATGGACTGTTAATTTTGATGGTGCTGAAATGACTGGTTTTTCATGCGGTCGTTCTGTCGTAGGCTTTGCTGTAGATTGTGCAATTAAAAAATAAAAAAAATATGTAGTAAATGTCAAAAAGACTGCACTGCATCTCAATAAGGTTCTTTTACTTATTTTGATACACACCTAAACATGCTAAACATAAAAAATGCAATGCAAAATCTGACATTTGTGGGGCTCCATGAGGTCATAAGGTCGCGTTTAAAAATGACTCCAGGTCAATTTAAGGCAGATGACACAGTTATCGAAAGGTTGGAACTTGTTTATCAAATAATTTGAATGTTGAAGGTCACTAAATATCGTAGGGTAGGTCAGAAGGTTTTGACACAAACATCTCGAGGTCGCAGGTAGGTCGTATTTCCCCCCTTCTGCAGTCTCATTTATTGAAGCAAAATATTTCAGTCAGAAAAGACACGAGCCTTAGCAGTTAATAAAACTGTCAATTGAAAAAACAGTTTTTGTAATAACGGTGTTAGTTTAAAAACTTTTTGAAATCATAACATTTGCATGTACTAAACATACTCGGGTGTTTGCATTACAATCAAACCGCTACAATTTGCAGTAATTTCACCCGGTTTTAGTATTTTTAACAATGTTTGTAAAAATCTAATAGTTTCAGAAAACAAGTTTCTTTCATCCATTATTTTTTTTAATTTTTATCTCCCTTTAATGGCAATAACTGCAAATTTGTTCAAAATGTAAGCAAGCAGAAGTAGAAGGTTTATTTCTATAAATGTCATACCATTCTAATGGTAGATTATGAATTACATGCAAGTTAATGTCCATAGTTAATGTTTCAACGAAGTATGATCAGAATATATAGTTAACGTCATTTCAAAATTAACGATGCATGGAAATTGGTTGGAAGGAGATGTCTGTTTAGAATATTATGACGTTAACGTCTAATCAGAAATTACGATGCTTCGAGTCGAAGTTTGACTAAAATACTACGTCTAATCAGTAATTACGATGATTCGAGTCGAAGTTTGAGTAAAATACTATGTATACCTGAATGATTAATTATAACGTGAGTAACTTTAACATCGGCTCCTCCACTGTTCTCGGCTTTACATATATAAAAATCCGTATCATATACTCCAGCGTTGTGTATTATGAGATAACTGCCAAGCACTTCCACATTTGATGGCAGCCGGTGCTAATAAAATATAAAAACCACACAGTAATACATGATTATAAAATATATATTATATGTACATTTCAAGGAGTAAACTCTCAACAGTAGCATTAGTACCAAAACATAGGAAGTCTGAGATCCGACCACATTAAAAGAATTAAGAAGTCCAAACATATCGAAACAGGAAGCCAAATCCGACAGAAGGGACAAGTGTAAAACGTTTCGAAAAATTTCCGTATTTTTAATGTTTTAGAAATTAAACAAATGTAGCAACTTATAAAATATTGTTTGATAAATTTCATGTCAGACAAGTTTCACAACTGGGCTTGTGAATACCCTCGGGGACCTTTGGCCCAACAGCTATTGCATCACCAAGTGGTTTCAAAATACAAGTTTACCAATCGCGAATGAATATTGCTAATTTTGTAATCTCAACGGTAGCATTATAACCAAAAACACAAAAAGTCTGAGATCTTTAGTAAAAGAAATACTGAAGTACAAACAAATCGAAATAAAAAGCCAAATTCTTAAAAAGCAAACTTTTTTTGAAACAGCAAGGGCTCTTGAATACATTGTCTGCTAAAGTTTTAACCTGTCCAAGTTCCCAATTTAAAATAATACTTTTGACCGTATTTTTACTCAACATTGTAGTGAACATTTCCCTAAAAATTATATGAATTCAGTGGAGGAGTATGTTAGACTATAGGTGAAATGTGACAGGAAGGATTTATTTCAGGTGAGGTCTGTAAAACTGCTTTATAAAATTAAAGATAGAAGCGATATTGGACTTGGTACACATCACGTTCTCTACACAAGAAAACCACGGTCACAATATAAATCTTTATAATAAACCTGGATCTCGAATTATTCGGGTAGTTACGCACGATTTATGCGATCCGTGAAAATGTAAAAGTGTCAAAAACCTGGAAAATAAGCATCCTGGAAGAAATATCAAAAGAATCCAAGACAATTTGGAAATCAATATTGATTTGTGGTTTATTTAAACTTAAATTGTGGTTTATTTAAACTCATATCGACCGATGTTATTATGATATTGTTTGATGAAAACAATATTGAGCTTTCTAAATTGAAATTGAAAGTGAAAGCAAAGTGACAGTAGTCAATATTGTTTTAATAAAACAATATCAGATTTAACCAAATGTCATATGACAGCATTTATTCCAATGAAATAATTAACATAAAACCTTCATGTAAATAAAAGTGATATGTATTGTCTATACTTGCGGAAATTAAAGAACTATTGGAGTAAATTTTGTAATATAACAATTGCAATGAAGAGATTGTAAAAATAAGTGTCCCTAACTTTATTCAATTTCTTCACCTTTATATTGTAATAGGTGCGCCTGGTGTTAAACTATATATGAACCTTAACCACGTAAAATAAAAAATATAAAATGAAAAATACAGAATTATCAATGCTGAATAAATATGGAGAATTTTGGTATGCTTTAAGTATTGAATTCTCGATTAAATTGTTCAAAATATGATGTAAAATATAATCAACTGATAATAATAAGAAAACCAAATAAGTGAATTGAATCGTTTTCCGTTAGTGTTCTTTCGTATCCCTTCTTTTTATTTAACCGTTTTTGTTGTTTTTGTTCTGACTTAGGGTCTACACAATTTTTTACAGTCATTAAAAAGCACAAATCTCTACAAATTCGCCATACAGCTTACAGAAAACGTCACAAATTAGAAGAGGATATAGGTATTAGAATTGAAAAATAAACCCACAGTCGTACCTATTGTTTATTAAAAGGGGACTAAAAGCTTAAAATACAATACAGTTACCTCCATTCTAATGCTATTGTTATTCAAAACCTTTGATTTATATTTAAAAAACGGTGAAAAAAGAAATTCCGCGAAACGTTGTGGACATAGAATCAACAAAACGTCACTTGAACAATTCCATTTTGAAATGTGAAGTACGAACGTTTATGAGCTTCGTGTACGCTTCATATTTGGATAAAATTGTTCTAAAGTGAGTTTTTTTCGTTAGACATATGAAATATTGTATGTATTCTATTACATTTGAAAAGCAATAAATCTTTTGTTCTAATATGGCGGCAATGTGGCGGCTTTTAATATGAGTTCATCATAGTTACGACAAATAGAATTTTAGTAGAATACAGGCCAATAAAAAATACAAAAATATTGCATTAGAATAGTATTTACTCCCACAGTGTCCCACGTGATTGTTGGTACTGGGTATCCATCAGCGTGACAGTTAACAGCAGCTGTATGTTTTCCCTCTGGTATAATTATTTCTCTCTCAAGACTTATGACTGGTGGGATGGAAAATAATGTTGTTGTGGCCAAAGTCGTCGTAGGTATAGCTTCAAAAAGAAAACAAAGGTACAATGTACAGTGTTTGTATAATATATTATGCTTACCCACTTGTATGTGAAATGAAGAAAGCACAAAATTACCACATTTGAAGTCTAAGTAAAAGATACTACGAAACCCTGTTAATTTTGGAATTATCACAGTAAATGTTTCATCATACTTCTTTTTACTTTTAAGACGTAAGTCTGGTTTTTTAAGGGCGGGATTCCAGCGCACTCTAACAACAGATCTGCATTTGGGTTTAACAAAGAAGCAACTTTCTTCGAATCTGGACAAAACCTTTATAATGTTTAAGTATCAAATGTATGTTTGTCAAGGGACGACCCAGGTATTCCTCTTCAGCAGACATACAATAAATTTCTGTCGAGTGAAGCAATGTCGAAATTTTTGACACTGAATGATTTTTCAAATGACTTTGTGTATGTTTTAAATGCATTTAACCGAAATTTGTATAAAACAAATGATAATTAATTAGAAATTTGAACTGAACTTAAAAATACAGTATGGTCACTTAAATACGTTGTTAGGTGGATATATTTATCAATTGATATATAATACAACGGAAATCCCTCTTTTAAACCAAGAGGGGAATGTGGTTATTTGTGGTGTCGTATACAACGAATATCAATCGAAGTAAAGATGTATGTTGTTAAATAAAATTATTATTCCGGGGAATAACCAAGGACTACAATAAATGTCATTTTTATAGGGTACAATGCATTTTCTAATCAGAAATAAGAAATTTGTTAAATTTTCATTTGTTTGGCATTTTATGTTTTTTACTGTCTATCCACAGTCATGACCAATGTGAGATGCTTTTGACAACAGTTATTACAAAAATGTACACAATTATAATATTTTGTATTTACCTGCGTGAGATAAATCACTGTGTTCTGAAAACAGCCTTATATGATAACTTACATATGCCAATATTGAACGTCAAACTATGACGTCACACAATAGAATATCTTCGGCAAAAATGTCATTTTATTCTAACATATATGCATTCAACAATGAATCTCGCAAATATCAAATTTACATTATTGGGTTTCCTATATTGTTCTATGTAAAACTAAGTTCGTCTGTGGCGGCCATCTTGGGTGAGTGTCGGTGATATAAGACAAAATTTTGGTAGAAGAGCATGTAAGAATTAGATGCAATTGTCTCAGAAGTTTCGAACTAGAAGATTTTCAAGTGAATTTCCCATAGGTTTCTATGTTAGAGTTCAGCTGTGGCAGATCTTGGTTGGCCGCCGCAGACAATTACACCAATATTTGGTTGCTATTGGCCCAATAGTGTCAGACAAGATTAGCATAGGGAGCTATGTTCAACTATGTTCGTTTGTGGCGGTCATGTTGCTTGACTGTCAGGGGTGCCAGATATTATTGTGGTATTCAAAGATTAGTTTGCTCAGTAATTTCGGATTCACAAGAATCACAAGTGATTTCCCATAAGCTGTGGCGGCAATTTCGGTTGTTTGGCGGGGTAGCCGGACACAACTCTGGTAGAAGACCATGTAAGGACCATTCCACCACAGTTTGGTTGGAATTTGCTCAGTATTTTCGGACAAGAGATTTTTCAGTGAATTTGCCATAGGGTCTTAATCATGTTCTGCTGTGGCGGCCATTTTGGTTGATGGGCGAATATGTCTTGCATGATTTTGATGGAGGATATTTTAAAGACAATTCTTCCAAAGTTTGATTGCAATTGGCTCAGTTGTTTTAGAAAATTTTTGTATACCACCCCTTCTCTCTATCTTTAGAAACAGCGACAATTTTGGAAGCGGAGGAGATGCCGGACATAATTTTGGTAGTAGGCCATCGAAGGACATTTCCACCAAAGACTGGACAACATTGTCTGAGCGGTTTCAGGGGAAAAGATTTCATGTAATTGTTGAGAGACGAACAACGGATGAACGACAGACGACGGACGCCAAGTGATGACAAAAACTCACATGTCCTTTTAGACCAGTTGAGCTAAAAATGAAATGATATTGCGCCTTGGTATTTAAAAAAATGCAAATGTTCGTTCACTTACCTTTACATAAACCGCAGGTTTTCTTACATAAATTAGCAATATCAGGTATCATACAGACCAGTGAGTTGTCACATTTAACTAAAGGATCGTTCATGCATGCGTCTGCTATAAAAAAAAGAATACAGCCATCACAATCAATTGGAATGTTCATTTTGTTATTGTTTCATGCATACCATCCTGATCATAAAATGAGATCATTGACATTTGTCCAGATTAGACAACAAAAGAAAAAAAAACAATGAGTAACTCATGATCAATTTGTTGAGTTTATCATCAATGATTACAAAAACTTTGATTGACTAATGGGGGATTTTAACAACCCCTAAAGTATGTACCCTTAGTGATGTTACATATACTAATTGAAAAAGAAACTGTGCATACATTTAGTTGTAAATATTTAATAAACTGGGAAGTTAGTTTCAAAATGTTTGGGAGATTTAGAGATTTATGACCATTTAAATCTCAAAAGAAAAAACCCGACATCAATGATCTGATATTCATTAACTTAAAATAGAGGAATAAAAATAAGCAGTGTGCAAAAAATAGAATTTAAAACGACCTTTGACACACGTTTATGAAATCTACAGTAAATTTAAAAACTTTATGCATTTTGATGACAGGTTCAGCAGTTAATGGCCATAACTCATTATGATTTTTTAGTTAAAACTTTTTCGAATTTTGTAAACTGTAATTTGAAAAAACGAGATTATATCAAAATTTGCTTATGTTCGTTGCCTAAATCCTTTTTAAAAATTTGGAATAAATCTTGTTAATTTATATGAGAAAACGAGAAGTTAAAAATTACAGGTGATGTAAATCATATACCGATGCACAATTTCTTTTTTCTTTTATCATATAAGATGGCAAATGTTAGTCTCTCTGACATTTATCCCATATCAGTTCAATGCAGATGAAACATCTTTGATTCATTTTATTAGAAAAAAATCAAAAGTTTGAAGGCGAGTTGAAGAAATTTTAGCCGAATGTTTCACTTAACTAAATAAACTTTTCATTATTAAAAACGTGAAAAGATCTTAAAAATGAGCAAAATTGGTTTTCTATGCTCTTTCTCTCAAATGCAGAGTTTTTTTCTCTAAATTTGTTTTATTGTTTATGCTGTCCGCTGATGAAAATCAACCATGCTTTTTCTTGCAAGAACCGCTCAAAGAAGCAGGACCAGAATCACAAAAATAATGACCTGTCGGTTTTCACTTCCGTCTTGTAAAGTATAAATGAGATCACGGGTATAGAGTATACTTTACTCCTGTCGCGTTTGTTGTGAGTTGTACAAAGGTGAATACTTGCAAGGCTTACCTATATGAAATGCTTTCAGCTTAACCCATAAGACGAAGATCATTGTTCGACTGTGTACAGCAGCTAATGTATCAAACCGTAGTGATTTTGGTTTTCACTGGCACAAACGCTATTACGTATGATGTGTTAGTCGAAGATCTATATAATATGTAGTCATTGCTCATTGGGATATTTTACAAACACGTGTTTTCTGGAAAGGCTAATTTTGCTTTGATGTTATGTTGCGGTTGAAGATAACTGATTTTATCATAAGTACCAATTTTGGTGTGTTTCTTTGTTGTAGGCAATCAACAAATTCAATAATAGATTTTTTTCAATATTGTGTTATTGAAAATTGATTATATCACAAAGAACATGGTCATATCAGGCCTCATAATTTCCGTTAACTTTACTATTTTTTCAAAGTTAGTAAAATTCGAATAAACTTTTGGAACAACCGCTGAACGTAGAACTCTAAAGGTTTCTCAGCCCTTTAATTATCCTCGAAATCATATATAAATACATACTTGGAATAACAGTTGCGGCATGAGTAACGGCTAAAGTAGTTGGAGTTGTAGTTGGAGTAGTAGTAGCTGTTGATAGATAGCATACACATCATGTGATTGCACGTCGCAATCTTTATTCAGACTATTATTGTTTTCAATTTACAGAGTACTTAAAATGACTTGAAAATCAGTCATTATTTTTAATCAAAAGAAATCAGTCAAACCACAGTAAATCAAGGTAAATTTAATTACAGACGGTGATAAGCAAGGATCAGACATGAGTTTTCCTATGCAAAATCACCAGTGAGTTTTTTACCAAGCCTAATTATTATAAACTATGTGAGATGAGTTTCCAGTTAGACACATTTAATTACTTATCAAATGCCTCGTTTCAAGGAACTGATTCAGCCAAGTTTCTTTTTGCAACATTGAAACATTCCAAGACAGATGTTGCGCGCGGGACGGGGAATCCTTGCCCTTCCGGATCAATTGATCACACTCCTTTTTCTCGTGGATTCCAAGCCTTTGTTCTTTTTTTTGTTTATATATATTTGTTGTTTCAAATTTGTCTTGAACTTTTGATCTCTCACATGGATATTCTACACTCAACTTAGTTATTCATGATGACAACCTACTACATGTAATATTGTTCAAAGAATTTTCGGACATTCAGACTTTTCTCGCTAAAACCAAGACATAGCTCTAAACTCTTTAATTAACTCTTCAATTACAAGTATAAAAGAACTGCTAGATATGAATTAGCGTTAAACTGAATGTGAATAAAACAGGATGGGAATGTTATTTTAAATCTACAACAAAAAATCGAAACATCTAATGTGTGCTCTTCTAACATAAATGAAAAGACAAAATAATTTCTATTGGAAAAAGCGTTTTTATTTAGTCAAACTGTTTGCTTATACCTACGTAGGTATATATAATCTCCCCTGTTTAGATTTTAACAATGCATTCTTTGTAAAACAGTTTTCTGAATGAGCCTGAAATGCAACACCAGCCTATAATTTGTTCACAAGATCACATTCTAAAACCAAATATTAAATTTAAACAGGTTGTAACATTTTTGGCAGTATTAATTTAAGACAGGCACTTAAGCCATTTGACATTGATATACTTTAGATAGCTGATGCAAGAAAAAAAGAGCAATGAGAGTAAGCAGCAGTTCGAATGTCACACAGCGACATATCTCAACAAACGAGATAGAGAAGGAGATGAAAAAGAATACTGTAACATGTGATGGAGGTATCCATTAAAATGAATCCTAATGCTGGCAAAATTAGTACCCGTTTTGATAAGTAAATTTAAACTACGGGTGCCACTAGTGGAGCAGGAGTTGCTTACCCTTCCGGAGCACCTGAACTCACCCTGGTTTTTGTAGGGTT
>JARWCS010235056.1:0-13548 GCA_034783895.1 Geukensia demissa
TTCGACTACGTCATTCACGAGACCGATTTACGACATCTAGGTCAACAGCAAAACAAGTTATTGGTCGTAATGCATGGCAGCAGAAATGACAGAATATCTTTAGCAAAACAGTCAGCCTGTGTCAATAGATGCGACCAAGATTAAAAACTGTCATTCAGAGCAACGGTTGTCATACTCCTTACTACTGAACAAAGTCAAGCTTAAGAAATTAAACGCGTTATTTAATAAGGAATCTCGTCTCATTCATCATTTTTTTTTTCTTAAATCAAGTTAATTCATTAAAAGAAAATTGAAATCAGTTTATAGGCAATGATATTATTGTTTATGACAATTCTTAAAGAAACAATTACAGAAAATATTTAGTGTTCCCTTTTTAAAGTCCGTCAGTATAGTTGTTCTGCAATGTAGATGTATTGGTAATGTCTCATCTCCTATCCGTAGACACCACTAATTCATGGCCAATTGACTAACCATTTCTTATTCAAATTTGTGATTTAAGGTACGTTTATCAGATACCACATATGGTTTGTCAATTATATTGGGTATGCAGTTGTACCAGTAACATCTCGTATCACATCCATGGACATAATGTTTCAGTATCAGTTTAACCATATTTTATTGTACATAAACAATTGGATTGGACAAAAGTTATACCAACTTAAGAAAGGTCCTCTCCTTGCAATGTGTACACATAATATAATGACAGTAAGCTTTATACAAATAAAATATATATATATATATATAGATATAGTAACATATTGAGACGTTAAATAAAACAAAACATAAAGGTGAAATGGTTTGTGGATAGAATTGGATGACTACTTTTTAGAATCGATTACTTTGCTTTATGAATAAGCGAACTTTTTCAAAAATTTTAGAATTATCATCATCAGTGTAGTTATCATTTCCGAAAAGAAAAAATTCAGGATCAATGTCATTATCGTTAAGTCCGGAAAAAAGGGTCACTCTTTGGTTTAAATACAAAGGACATTCAAGAAAAAAATGGTATGCATTCTCACAGGGCGAACCGCAGCTACACTTAGGACTAGTCACTACGTTTATTCTTTTTAAATCTGCGTTTAGTGACCTACAGTGATATCGTAGTCTTGTATGGATAAGTTTAACCTTCGAGATCCTTCACCGTAGTACTCTGGGGCTTTGCAGCAAGAACGATAAATTAGCCTTTTAAATGTTGATATTTTTGGGCTATTTTTGGTGGATATGTCTAAGTTATTCCAAAGTTTGACTGTGGATGGTATAAAAGAATTTGCTGGTGCTCGTAATCTGAATCTTGGAACTACATAATTATCATTATTTCTTAGGTTATATTCGCTTGTATCCGATATCTTCTGGGGGAGGCAGTTGTATAAATATTGGGGAAACAGCTGATTGTGCATTTTATAAACAACGGTTAATTTTATATACTTTCGTCTATTAGCTAGTGTATCCCAACCGGTTTCAAAATACAATGATTCTTTAGTGGCAAATTTAGTAAGTCCTGTAACTATGCGGGCAGTTTCTAATTGAACCTTTTCTAATTTATCAGCATCTTTTTCAAGACAACCAACCCACACTTCACAAGCATACTCCATTACGGGTCTAATAAAACTAAGATAAATATTTGATAGTGCCTTTTTTGCTAAAACAAATTTTAATTTTCGGAGAACATTAACTTTATTCATTTCTGAATTTGCTATTTTTTCTATATGACTGCTCCAGCTTCCGTCAGACGAGAAAGAACTTCTTAAGTGTCTGTGATTTTTTGCAATTTCAACGTGTTCATTATCAAACGTGATATTAATTTCAGGTGCGTGGTTATTTGAAATAATAAGCGCCTTTGTTTCTTAGGATTAAAATCTACTAGCAATGTTTTTGCCCATGTATCTATTTTACATAGGTCTGCGTTTATTTCATACTCAAGTTGAGGAAAATTATTCCCAGAGTACGACAGTGAGGTGTCATTTTCAAACAGTCTTGCCAAATTGTTAAGATTATCTGTGATATCATTAATATACAACAAAAATAATAAAGGACCAAGAACTGATCCTTGTGGAACACCGGCCGTTTATTTCCCAAGTTCTGATGATTCGTTATTTACACAGTTACAGTAACTGTTACAGTTTGTAATCTATTATTAATGTAGTTTTTTAGCCATTCAAGTAAGTTTCACGATATTCCATACGATTCTAATCTTTTAAGAAGTCCTTTGTGCCAAACATTATCAAAAGCCTTTGATATATCACAGAAAATTATTATAGCTGTCAGCCGATCGTCTAAATGTTCGCATACTTTGTGGTATAATTCAAGCCATTGATAAACAGTGGAGTGGTTTTTATGAAGCCAGAATGGTATGCATATAATAAGGTTTGTCCAACGACGTAATTAAAAATATATATATTTGTATACAACACGTTCAATAGCTTTACCCACGCAGCTTAATAATGAGATATAATTATATAGTGCTGATTTAACATTAAAGATTTAAAAATACAAGTAATAACCACCAATTTATTTGTACGTATACATAGGCAGTAATGTTTCAACTGAAGTAAAACATGAACAAAATCAGCATAGCATGTTAGAAATATGACATTGATTTCACTATGTAAGTGTCGTCCTTTACTTTGCTCTGATAGCCTTAAGTTATTCTTTTTTTTCTGTCTCAGTTTATTCCAAAAAAAACTTCCATTTTGACAATTTTCAGAACAGAAAGTAAGCAGCACATTTGTGTTTAATCAAAATATTTGGATGTTGCAAGTAGAATGCAATAATACTTGACATTAAATTTTAAGACTGAACACACTTGTGCTCTATATTTTCAGGTGGTTGTTGTTATTTGAACTGAAATGAAAAATTCAAAATTTAACGAAATTCGATGCGTACTTTTTACAATTTATAAACTCTTATAAGAAATATAAATCAGGTTATTATCTGGTATTATTTCAAACTTTTCATTTAGATTGTTTAAATTGTCGTATTGCTATAATCGCCTCGTGGTGGAATGGCTAACGTGCTCGCCCCGAGTGCGGAAGGTCGTGGGTTCGATTTCCGGCCGGGTCAAACCAAAGACATTAAAATTGGTATATGCTGCTTCTTCGCTAAGCATGCAACATTATGGAATAAGAGCAAAGACTGGTCAGCCCAGAGTCAGAAAAATATGTCTGGGTAAAGTGGCATGTCTTCCTGCGGACTGTTGCGTTCGTGAGTTAGCACGTTAGATATCCGGCTCAGTGTGTCGGTCTAGCACAATGCAGGGTTCATTTATCATCACTCATCATTATTATGCTCCCGTCCTGAATATGCATAAAATATATGCCACTGGACGTTAAGCACCATTCAATCAATCAATCGTATTGATATTTTCATTTTAGGGCTAAAAACAAGCGTTTAAGTACCTCATCCTTTTCCAACCTATTACAATTCGATTGGATTTAAGTAATTTGTCTACTATGTTTGGATAAATTTCCGCTTTTTATTTCAACAATTTTGCATACAATTACCATTTAAGCAGCAGATAGCTCTATTTGCCTATGAACTTTATACCTCCGCGCTTCCGGTATAAACGTTCAACACGCCTCCTCATTCCCCTAACTAAACGCCGGCGACTATACTTTGAAAACATCTGCCATTCGGCGATAAGAGCGACCTGTAATTCATTCAGGTTTTGACATTTCGGTTGTCGCTGATTGATTTTGATTTTAAGACCGATAAAATTCCATACATGTTCGATCAAGTTCATGTCCGGTGACAAGGAGGGCCATGGAAATGTTTCAGTGGCTTCGATAAAGTCCCTTACAATCCGGGCTCGATGTAGCCGAGCGTTGGCATCTTGGAACACTGGTCTGTCGGCAAGTGAATGATTTTCAAAATGGGCAAAACATGGCTGTCCAAGATCTCGGTATTTTTGGCTATTCATGGCGGTGTCTACGAGTTAATTCTGGTCATTTCACTGGTCTACGAGCACCCAAACGAAAACAATGCAGATTGCGAAAACAGTTCTTACACTTATGCGGCCACCAGTCGGTCACATACCTCTCAATTGCAGTGCAGTTAAAAACGGCTGAAATCTGGCTTGACGATTAAGGTAACGGTCTTCTCTAGGGTTGTTTTACGGGGTCGACCGGATCTTGGGCGATCTTTGACGGAACCTGTGTGTCTATGACGTGCTAAAAGTCTGTTCATCACAGAATTGTTCACTCAAAAATTGGCTGCTGTTCGGCGGTTACTTAGACCGGCACTGTTCTTGCCAACCGCTTGCCAGAGTTCGGCGATTCTTACCATTTCAAAAAGCTTTTACAAATAACCAGTAAAGGAAAGATGTACATGTAATGAGTCAAAACAATTTTGTTTTAAGTTTGAAAGCATGATTTGGGCGAAACAGGTTTTTGAAACCTGATTAAAATGTTCAATGATTTATCGATTGACACCTTACATGTATTTTTCATAAAGGAAATGATGTCAGTTTCATGTACATGTATTAAATGTTTACTAAATTGCCTTATTACAATATTATATATTATTACTATATATTGGAAAATACTTTGGTTATGCTTAACTTTTCTGCGGACTGTATATTACAACTTTTTAGAATTTGATTAAAATATTGATAAAAACTGGCAGTACTCCTTTTGCAAAAACCCATTTCAAAAAATTGTAAAATATCGTAAAACTTTGCATAATTGTGAGCTATATAAACATATACAAACGACGGAGGTATCCCTAGTCAAGCAAATCCCCAATATTTTCAAATTGTATTTTTATCCTCCATAGGTGATCATGACAATTTTCATAGTGGTTATCTAATTCAAGTCATTAAAGACACAGTTAAAATTTTGAATCAAACTGTACAGGTATCAATATTATGACATTGTCTTTCCTAGTCATTGAAACATTATTCCCGTACAATTTGACAACACAGCTATATCAATGCTGCTATTGATAAAGCACAATTGTTCTGATGTCCTAACTATCTGTTTGCGACATCCACACATTGCTTCATATTTTTATGATGAAAAAAACATTTTTAAAAAATTTTATTTAATTTTTTTTCCTGAGAGAACTCAATAAAAATAACTATATAGACAATGATGAATCTAACTACAAAATTCAGAAAATAAATATTTATAAAGCTATCGATGAAAGTTATGCATGAGCTAGATATTATATTACATTATCAATTGCAAACCAGAATAACTCTCAATTTGAAAAATT
This sequence comes from Geukensia demissa, assembly GCA_034783895.1. NCBI lineage: Eukaryota > Metazoa > Mollusca > Bivalvia > Mytilida > Mytilidae > Geukensia > Geukensia demissa. The sequence goes on from JARWCS010235056.1 coordinate 5,212, forward strand.
TGGAAACAATCGTTGCATGAAATGTACATTAACCACTGCCTCAAAAAGGTATAAATAAATTGTTCTTTAACCATGTAATAACTGAAGCCTTTGCATAGCACGGTTAAACCTGGAATCACACTCTACAGCAGCCATAAAGAATCGTCTTGCCCTGTCGTAGTCTCCTAGTAATTGAAACACTAAACCCGCACAATTTAATGATGCAGACAATTCTACTCTGCCTTTAATGAAATACATTTTCTCTATTGTCGCCGATAACTGTTTTGCGACATCAACACATTGTTTGTCATCTTTTTTATGATAAAAACACAGAAATCTAAGGAAATGCGCAAACACAACAGGTGGAATCAAATTATCATGATCAGAAACCTCTATTTCCAGTTCATTTGGTATTAACGATGAATGTGGAATGAAATGTACATAACAAAGATTCATATACCTCGCGAAAGCAATTTTATTTTTGAAAATGTTCGAATCCAAGAAATGATCATGCAATTCAGATAATTTACTTTCATTTTCGGATAATTTCTCTGGAGTACACATCGACAATGCATATGACAATAAACGTAATGATTCACCATACTGCTTCATCCTGTAGAAAAATGACGATAACAGTAACCACCGTGATACAACATCTCTCCCCATATCCTGTAGAATATAACTGAGACAGGTTCGGTATTGTTTATATTGGTCTTTATTACTGCTTACGTTGTTCATATGTACTGACTGAGATGCACGACTACAATCATTAGACAGGATAAAGATTCCGAAATATTTTAATCGTGGTGATTCATAAGAACATATCTGTTTAACTTCGCTTGGAATCTTTTCCCTAATATTTCCATTTATTATAGGTGAAATAGAACAGATTTGAGAAACTAATTGTAAATTTGTCGGCTTATTTATTGGGTCCAATCTCGCCGGTCCATTCTCTATCCTAAATGAAGAAACCTGGTTTGAGAACAAGATACATTGCCAACCATAACTATGCAGTAAATTAAGATTTTCTAACAATATTTGCCTGTTAGTTCCTTCTATCTTGTTTTCAAACAAGTTATTTTCAGGAATGAAATAATGTGGACACAACGAATATTTAACACAGTATATCAGTCTTCTAAAACATCTCATGAAACAACGTAGTATATTGTTTGGACTCCATGTTAAAGGTGGTATTTCTTCAGACACCCAAAATAGTATAGTTTTTAAGAAATATGAGCACAGAAAACCTCTACAACGACTGTCGGCTTTAATTACATCTTTAAGAAGAATTTTCATCAGTGCATAACACATCATTTGCGTGTGACTAAATGCATAAAAAAGAAACTTTTCCCCAACAGAGAAAGAAATTCTCCATTCTACTTCCTCATTTGGCGATCCCTTCATTCCTACTGGTACAAACAGAACTCCATGATCTACAATTGTTTGTTTAACTGTTTCATTCGGCCATGAGTTATTTGATCTTATTACCCATTGTCTGGCCTGACTGATCCAACATTTACTATGTAAACAAAAAGCAATATCGAATGTTTGATCGTTATCTGAAATACAAGGTCCGTGAATCGATTGAAGTTGCCCTTGTAAAAATGTTTCTTTAAAATTTGCATTCGAAAGATATAGATTACTTTTGCTGGAAACTTCTACACACCATGAGAAGTAAATTGGGTCCGTGGTCTGCATTAGACGTAACAATGTAAATCCAGGTTTAGTTTCATTTGTGTCCATTATAAAACTTGTATCATGATAAGTATTTGTAGTCTCGTACACGTTGATGCCTCTTAGTACAATCATTATATCAAAGTCACTGCCTTTCATTTTAAGACCTTCCCCAAAACTTCCACTTGTAATAAATGTCCAGAGTTTAGTTGTGGTTGTATAATCCCTTATTGTATTCAACAGTCTTATCGTCTTCACATCTTCCTCTGTACCTACTATATACCGATATAAATATCGATACAAGGCTATAGATGCTGCGTTTTCTGATGCTGAAGTGTGAAAAAAATATGTAAAGTATATGTTTAAACAAAAATTACAGTTTAGTTTTAGAATGATATTCATAATATAAACCTACCCATTGCCTGTTCAAGTATTCCATTTACAACTCTTCCTAAATATAAAGAATTACACAAAGATATTCATGCCTTTTGTTTGGAAATAACAACTTTTTTCAACAAATAGTGTTCAGCCTCATAACGATATTTTTTATAACAAAGATCACCTTCATGCGCGTTAATGTTTCCTATTTTAATTCCAAAGATATTGCTATGCAATTGTTCAATTGTAAAATAACTAGTAAGGTTATTGATAAATACTGTTCTTTGCTATTTGGTTGGCTATTTTACGCAAGTTTATGTTTAAGTTAGAAACTGAAATATAATCTATATATCTTGCTATCCATGGAATCCTATTGCAAAATACATGTTCATCAATGATTTATAACTATTGTTTATTTCGTTGCGCTTCATACGTTTTACCTCTCATAAGCAGCTTTTGAACCAAAACATAGAGAAACTAGTTGAGCTCAAAAAAGTAAAACAGAAGTGCTTTGTGAGCGAAGCATGTTGACTCGTAAAAGGTGAAAAAATGAAACTTTTGGTAAGTGTGGACACAGTATTTTGCTGCACACAATAATTTGCTAGAAGTTCCGGACACAGTAAAGTGTTGAACGTATTAAAATGACCCCAATTATCCTCAAACCTTTGTTGCATTTTTCATATGTAAAGATTGGGAAAAAACATATCAAAATAAAGGAAAAATAAAATTTGTCCATATTATACGAAATTGAATTTTCCCCAAATTTGTCCCCTTTAAGCTCAAAAAAGGAGATTCAGAAATTCCTTTTCATAGTGCTGTAAGCTCTCAATAAGACGAATCAAATGGAAAAAAAATAACAAAAAGATCTGACGAAAAATAAAATTTTCCCATGAACCTCAAAATGACGCAAAATTACACTTTTCAGCCACTGACCTTTTTTATCTTGAAAATGGTAAGAGGTACAGAAAAATCCGTAGACATACTACGAAAAGCTCTCAAGAAAACGAATCAAATGAAAATATTGCCATCAAAATCTGATGAAAAATATTTTTCCATACATCATAAAATGACACAAAATTACACTTTCGGACACTTTGATCCTGTTGACGTAAAACTGTACGAGATACTCATCACTTACACAAAGGTGTTTCGTAAGCGCACTTTAATGCGACCGCAGGACGTTGAAAGGTGAACAAAAGACCCTTTGGGTAAGTGTGGTCACAGTATTTTGTTGGACACAATGTGCTGGACACAGTAATGTGTTGCACACAGAAATGTGTTGGACACAGAAATGTGTTGGACACAGTATAGAGCTGGACATAGTATAGAGCTGGACATAGTTAAGTGCTGGGCATAGTAAAATGCTAGACACAGTGATATGACTGGATAAAAGATCATTTTGATTTATATTATCCTCAAAACTGGTGTCACTTTGTTAATTATTTCATAATGAATAATTTGGAAAAAACAATCAAAATCATATTAATTCTTTTTTGAATTCCCCTCCCCAAACTACTTTGACTCCGTTTAACCCAAAAACGGCAAAAGATAGGGAAAATCTGTTGACATACTAGCGAAAGCTCTCATTGAGAGGAATTAAATCCAAAAAAACTATCAAAATCGGATAAAAAATAAAAATCTCTTGCAAAATCGCATTTTTTAAACCCTTTGACCCCTTTTATTTTAAAAAACGGTACATTTTACAACAAAATGCTTGGGGTAACTTTTATTGAATTTTTCATAAGGAAAGATTTGCAAAAAACCCAATCAAAAAGCGGTGATAAATTAATTAGTTTCAAAAATTAGGGCGTGGCCAGTTTTGGACCACTCATATCTCAATAACAGGAAGAGATAGGTCACAAAGCTTTTGGCCTATTATGTTGACTTTTCATGGCAAATACAAAGAAAAAACTATCAAAATTGGACAAGAAATAGAGATTTTGCATTCAAATAAGAAAAAACCCCTTTTGGCCCCTCTCCAAAAACGGGTGGGGCTAGATCCTTCAAAATCGATACCAACCTTTATTTAGAACAAATTGTCATTGTCCTTACATATTACAAGGATTGGTTGACTAGTTATCGTGCGGAAACCAACCTGTCTACAGACAGGGACGCCATCGACGACGACAGCGCCATACCATAATACGACCGCAATGTTTTGCAGTAGTATAAAAATCACATTTATAGCCCCTTCGACCCTTTTATACAATTTGGGTGCTTCGCATGAGCAGCAGGATACGACCGCAGCATGTTGACATGCGAAAGTTGAACAAATGATCCTTTGGATGAGTGTGGACACAGTATTTTATAGGACACAATAATGTGCCGGATACAGTATAGTGCTGGACGCAGTGATATGACTTGATAAAAGTTCATTTAAACTCATATCATCCTCAAAATGATGTCACTCTGTTATTTTTCTCATAAGGAATCATTTGGAAAAAACCATCAAAATTGGACAAAAAATTCAGAACTTACATTTGAAAATTGAAAATACCCTATTGGACCCTCCTTAAAAAAAGGTACAGGCTAGATTACCTTAAATCAATCCAAACCTGTATTTTATACTGGGTATCATTGTGTTAAAATTTAAATTGGATCTAAATAATAGAACTAAAGTTATTGAAAGGGAAACTAACTGTCTACGGACGCCGAAGCGGACGCCGATGCGGACACCGATGCCTACATGCCCATAACATAATACGATCACAAAATTTTTGCGGTCGTATAAAAAGGCAGGGACTTGTATATACTGTTATATATATATATCCCCGAAAAGGTAAGAAATGCTAGATGAAATTTTTGTTGAATTTTTCATGAGGAATCATTTGGTAAAAGACCCCATCATAATCGGATAAAAAATATTTTTTTCCATATAAAACGAAATTTTCCCTGCTTTGACCATTTTATCTAAAACGGTAAAAGAAAGAGCATGTCCGTTGACACACTTCTGAAAGCGCTCATTGAGTGCAAAAAAATCCCATCAAAATAGGATAAAAACAAAAATTGTTTATCTCGGAGAAAAGCGCATTTTTAACCCCTTTTAATATAACAAACGGTAAATGATTTTAAAAAAATCTTGAATTCTTGTGTTGCATTTTACATACATACCCAATCAGCATCCAATGAAAATATATAAAAGTTCCAAAAATTAGGGAGTGGCCATTTGTGGTCCCCATATATATCTCAATAACGGTACGAGAAAGATCATAACGCTTTTGACTTCAATCTGATCACATCGGCCATTTCCATCATAAAATCCGGTAAAATGACGAAAATATACGAGCGTGTTCCGATTGTTGTGACTTGTTATCTTGGCTTTGTCATGTAGTATACAAAGAAAAACCCATTAAAATCGGCAAAAATAGGGAACTTACATTAAAATAACAGAAAAACTTCTTTTTGGCTCTCCCCAAATAATAGTTAGGCTATATAACAAAAAACCAATACCAACCTGTATCTATTACAAAATCGATGTCAAAAAATGTTTGAAGGATCGGTTAATTAGCATTTTAAGATAGGTTTACACTATATAAAGATGGGCATGTAAATTATCAAAAGAATTCAGTCTATATTTGTAGATACATGTACTTACTTTTATATTTAATTGGTGTTTTATGGATAACTTGAGGTTTTGGTCATTAAGGCTATTATAGATGCCCATTTAATCCCATGGTTAACATGTGGGAATCCTGTTTAATGCTATCTTTGTTACTATTTATAGTGGTAGTAGTGTTTTCAAAAAATGTATTTTTTAAGAATTCATTAGCAGTTTTATAAGGTGTAAAAATTCGTGTAATCAGATGTATTAAAACCTACATAAAAAGAGTCTGTTCATTTATCAATGATGATCAATTTTTTTACCAAATACATATACAAATGTTCAATCATTTTCACATGTAATGTATATTAGTGCTGTTTAGATAAAAGGACAGGTGTACTATTTTTTACTTTTACGCCATAAACGCATTTTCTATATAAGAGGATTTTTCTTGTGAATCTTATATACTATTCTTTAAACCAAAATGAGGTAATTTCTCTTGTTGCAATTAGTTTGAGGAATTGATGTTCAGGTTAAATCTTTGCTAGATTGACTGGATTGATCAGAAACAATAATAAACTCATGACAGGCAGATTGGGACCAAAATGGAAACTTTATAAAGGATTTGTAAAAGGCATAAATGGTACCTGTCAAATATCAGTTCATTTGGCTGAACACTTTTGCATATCTTTATATTAGCCAATCTTACTTTTTAGCATCGTATATACTTACAATGGTTAACAATATGAGTTACATTACAGTCATATATTTTTATTGCATATATTATCTTTTTAATGTTATAATAAAATATGGTGCAATCGATGCATCAATTTTAATTGATTGAACTACCAATGTAAAGAAAAAACCAATATTTAAAATTAATTGAATACATGTAAAAACCACATAAGAAAAAAATTATGCAAATGAATATTGCAACAATTTGCCAATATGACAAAATTGGAATGATGATGCATAAAACGCAAACTATTATTGAAGTGTGACTGTTGTATATCTGCATAAAACTAACCTTACTTCAGAAAACAACCAGGTTAACTCAAAAACTAACTTGAGAGTAGTCAATACATGTAACTCTGCACTAATTAATGAAAATCAAACAATACTACATAAGTGTTAACCTACACATGTAGCTCTCAAGCTGATATCAGTACTATAATTAAAATCTGATCAATATTGATACTCTGATATACAATAATTGTTATTCTGAGAACATGAATAATTACATTTGTTTTCAAAAATGGAAAATAAGCTCTCCAAGTTATATCATTCCGTCCAAATTTTCTGTATTCTGTTTCCTCAATATAGTCATTGAATGTAAACACTACATGTAGCCTATTCTTTATTTTATAACATATCATTAAATGCTTAAAGGGCAGCAATATTTCATAGCATCTTTACTTTGTTTAGGCAAATAAATAGTTAACAATGTTAATTGTAAACTAGAAGGTTCTGTTGTCACATGATCTCCTGCATTCGCATTGAATTCCCGATCGACACAAAAAACACAAATCTGGTAAAAGACCACCTGCGTAACATTTCTGCAAAGTTTGGTTAAAATCTCTACAGCGGTTTCATAGAAGACAATTTCTGAAATTCACCCCCCCCCTTTTTTTAGCCTGGCAGTCATTTTGTTTGGTTTGAAGGTCGGGGGTCATTAGACATAATTTTTGTAAAGGACTTCCCAAGGACCATTTCAGCCAAGTTTAACTAAGATTGGCTCAATACTTTTAGAGCAGAAAATTTTTCAAATTTTATCCATCTTTTTTTCTATTTTAGCCTTGAAGCTTTTTGTATTAAGGTCGTGGTCGTCGGACACAATTTTGAAAGAGAACCACCCAAAGACCATCCTTTCAAAGTTTGGTCAAAATTGGCTGAGCGGTTTCGAAGGAGAAGATTTTTGAAATTCATATTACTTTTTTTCTATTTTTAGCCGGACGGCCATCTTGTTCAGAGGTCGGAGTCATCGGAAACAATTTTGAAAAAGGACCACCTAAGGATCATTTCAGCAAATTTTGGTTGAAACTGGGTCAGTAGTTACAGAGAAAAAGATTTTAAAAATTGCATCCCCATTTTTTTCTAATCTTGCTTAGAGTAGGTCATAGGGCAAATTTTGGAAGAGGACCGCCAAGGTTTGGTCAAATTTGACCCAGTTGTTTCAGAGGAGAAGATTAAAATATAAAATGTTGACGGACAACGGACGGCAGGACGGACGACGGACGCAAAGTGATAGCAAAAGCTCACATGTATGGCCTTTTAGGCCAGGTGAGCTAAAAATGTGTCTGTAAGACACTGATGCCTACACTCGTGAGATTTGCCAAATTAAGAACCTATTTATTCTTGTATTAAGACACTTTTTGCAGGTTCAGAAAGGAAAATCGAAATTTGGCCATGCACACCTTCATGATAGGAAGAAACATCCTGCAAACATTTTCAGATGTAACATGATGTAGAAAAAAAACTGTTTGAGGAGACAGCCGGATCCACATATTTAATGAGTAAAATAACTGTAACTATCACCAATTTCTGTAATATTTCACGAAAATGAAATCATTTGGCCCTACACACCTTCATCATATGTAGAAACACCCTGCAAAAATTTTCAGATGTAGCACAAAAACTGTTCAAGGAGATAGCCGGACAAGCCATAACCAGTATACTACTGAGTACTGTAAAATTGACAAAGTGTAATTATCACCAATTTCGGTAATATTTCACGAAAATCAAAATCCTTTGGCCCTGCACACCTT
>JARWCS010235166.1:0-13548 GCA_034783895.1 Geukensia demissa
GACTTACGTTGTTTTTTACTCACTTATTGGTTGTTGTCTCTTTGACACATTCCCCATTTCCACTTATTTACCTATTAGCATAAATTAAGCGCCGATGAAGCATTAGAAACCTATTGATTTTCAAGTTCATATGTGAACTTTAAAGGTCACAATCGGACTTATTTATGGTGGTTGTAAACTTCGGAAAAAAACAAAAGTCAACATCTCAATAAATTTTTTTAAAACCAAACTTGGTAGAAAACGGACTTTTGATGATCTAGATGTCTATTGATTTTAAATGTCATGCATCAAATGTCAAGGTCATTATTGAACTTAAAATCATATTTGCTGGTTGTTTCAAAATTGTGAATGAACTGGATTGATTCATACAAGCTCGGTAAAAACTATAAAAGTCTAGAACCCTTTTAATAACCAAGTCATATGAAGGTCATATGTCAAAGGTCAAGGAACAGTTTTTTTTTTATAAAAGTTGGTTTGAATACTATCTTTTATGCATTTCTTAATCCAACATGATTCATTATCAACATTTGGGATCCTAGCAGTTGCCTTGCATGAATATTATTAAAGCTAGACAGTTTTTTCCATTATAGAATGATTGTATAATAATGTTTAAATTATGCGGTCAGTCAGATTATTTATTTTAAGAAATTTTATGTTTTATACATGAATTTTTGATGTACTAAAGAATATGAGGACATATTATTTATTTTCTTTATGGCAGATTATTTATTTTCAATGTTTTCTAGACCAGATTATTTATTTCCAAAACTGCCCCCCGTTCAGATTCAAATGACTGTCCCCTAATAACCCTGATGATTGTTGTTCATGAGTTGACTGATACAAATGTAAAAATGTATTTTTTTTTTAGAAAAAAAATAGCAGAATCACAGGGAGATGTGCTCAAATGTGTCTTACAGACACGAAATTAAATTTTCTTACTTAATGATAATTTTGTATATTGGTAATTGTAATTGTCCCCTGTCGCAACTCGAAGTAAGGACTTGTAAATGGTTGCTACCCTTACCATGTGGTTTTATTTTACATGAACTACAGATTTATAAAACGTGCATATAGCCCCTGTGCATACACATATCTTTAAATGAATTTTCCTGTGTAGGATTGTTTCACAATCCTATCATTTATGTGACAAATATATGGCACGCCGTATTCATATTTATTCCACATTTAAGATATCTCATATAATATATAAGATATCTTTTATATTATATAAGATATCTCCTTTAATATATAAGATATCTTATATATTATATATATCTCCTTTAATATATAAGATATCTCATATAATATATAAGCTATCTCTATTAATATATAAGATATCTCTATTAATATATAAGATATCTTATATATTTTTAATATATAAGATATCTTATATATTATATTAGATATCTTATATATTAATAGAGATATCTTATATTTTATATAAAATATCTCATATACCTCCATTTATATAAGATATCTTATATATTAAAGGAGATATCTTTATTATAATATATAAGATATCTTATATATTATATGAGATATCTTAAATGTAGAATAAATATGAAAACGGCGTGCCTTACAAATAGCATGGAAGTTAAGGGACTAATCTACTAAACTGCTGCAGCGGAGGACATTTGGCTGCATGTAGATATCTTGTTTAACATTCTGCCTTGAAATTTTATACAGAGTCAACAGTTCCAAGTTGATAAACTATCAATTGTGCGTCATACCCTAACTTTAATGTAGTGTTAGCCGATAAATTTACAGTAGTTTATTTAAGAAAAAACCTAGGTAGCTTAAGGTAAAGCCCTCATTGTATATGGATGTGAGAGATTCAGGTTCAAGTGCTGATCTAGGTAAATATGAAAAAAAAATCTTCAATATTTTTGGGGCAAAATGTGATTGCTTATTGAAAAAATATTAATGTATTGTTTTTTTTCAGAATAAAATGAATAAACCCAAGGTCAATGTCAGCGTTAGACTGGAAATTTTTTGGGGGGTGTTTTGGCCTTGTGAATAAAGTGGAGTCAACATCTCTTGATGGATTTGAACCACACTTGGCTGTAGTACTTATGAAGATCTAGATTCCTATTGATTTTCAATGTCATACCTCAAATGAAAAGGTCACAGTTAGACTTAAAGCATTAAGGAATTCAATACCATGCACTCTGCAGATAAAACAACATTGTAAACTTGACAATGTGTATATTGCACAGTAATTGCTTGTAAAGGACCCCCAACCCCCCAATCCCCCCCACCACCACCACCAAAGTTTTACCATCAACATTATAAATGATGTGCATGTAAAGCTCATTATGCAAAAAATAATAACCATTTTGCATTCAAAGAAAACACAATCAAGGTTCTGAAAAAGAGAAATACGTTCCTTTAATCTAAAAATATGCATTTTACTTATTTTTCGGGACCTCATGGGTCCATGGTTGTAGGTTAATGCATTCTCATAAAACTTATTTGAGCAAAGGAAAGCTTTTTCCCAATTTTGTCATTTCTATATTGAATTATTTTAAACAAATTGTTCCTTTCTTTTCACTTTACAATTCAATTTCTTAGACGAAAACATAACGAAATTTCATTCTTAGCCACAAATATCATTCGAAGATCCTTTAAAATTTCATAAACAGTAACAATATCTTCGCATTTTTACCGAATATTCATGTCTCAGGTTGGTAGTTGACTGGAGACCACGGACACGAGGATCAAGGTGATGTAGCTGGAAAGATCAATGTTTTACAACCGTGTTCCCTGCCATAAATTTGTTTTTTAAAAACCAGGAGCATAAAGATTTCATAACCAAATAATGGCCTGCTTAGAATGAAAGAGAACCCACTCATAGCGGAACATCTATACAATAAATATTATAGGAAGCCCCCCCCCCCCCCTTTCCCCCCATTGTACCTTATCCAGAGATCGGATCCATGATTTTTGAAAAGGGGGAGTGTTACCCATGCACATTTTTCTGGTGACCTTAAAAGAGCTGCAAACAATAATTTTCTATGCGTTTTAATTAAAATTTCTGTTAAATGGGGAGATGGTACATCGGAAATTAGTTTAGTCAAGTTTGGAGGCAATATCCTCGTCGAAAGAGCTGTCAGTATAGTTATGTCCACACCCGTATTAGTCCAGTCGATTTGTGCAGATTTTTGGCAAAATTGCACACAATATGGTAAAAGCTTGACATGGCATGGTGGTGGAGGATAGCATGCTAAACAGTATAAGCTATGGACCCAATTTGGAAATTCAAAATGGCGGCCATTTTCAAGATGGTCGCCAAATGCCTTGCAAAATTATGAAATAAATCAATGTTAATTCAGGAAAAATAGAATTTTGAAGATAGAAGTGCCAAATTTTGTATAATAGCAGTGAATAATATTCTAAATGATATAGTATAAGGAGTTTTGTTGAAATTTGAAAATGGCTGTCATTTTAAAGATGGTCGCCATAATAATATATAAATATGTACAAAATCACACCAATTTGTGTTTTAGGTCTCATTAAACCAATATTTACTTAAACGGTTTCATAATATGTGTAAAAGGAAAATGGATATATCAAGAGTATCAGGAATCTTGATTCTGTATCAAGATACCAGACGAGGAGTGCACTAGAATATATTGTATATGCAACAGATTTTGGTAAATTTTGTTCTATTTTATGATTAAATCGTAAATCGGATGTATGGTAAAACATTCATGTTTATAAACAAATACTAGTAACATACCACCAAAACAAACAAAAAAGATAGATACCATGTTTAAGGTTGCTTATAAGATACGATTATTAATTTGTATTTTTAAAATAATCTGTTACTTGAAAAGTCAGAATAGTCTACAATCTTACTATTATAGAATAAACACATTTCTATAAAACCCCAGATTAACACGGTTATACCATATCTATATAAATGCATAACTATTGGTAGCAATAGTAAGAATTTACACGGTTTTGTTTAAAGATATCAGGCGGGGAGTGTAGTGGACTATATTGTAATCCACATGGCGGTGAAAATGGATTTTGACGATGACATTGCCATTATAACCAATACACAATGCAATCGAACAAATAACAATAATTGAATCAAAATGAAGCTAAAGACTGAAAAGACTTTTAAAGTATGTTTTAGGTAACTGAAAACCAAATATTTTCAAGAATTCTGCATGTCAAAAGCGTGTTCATACATTGTAAATGTTTATAACTGTTTTGGAGAAAAAATAATATATAGATACTGCAATGGAGGTTACAAAACTATCAAAACTGTAGCTAACTGTTGCAAAGATATTGCTTGGTCGGTCATCACTGGAGTAAAGAAGACCGACACCAACCATCATACAAACAGAGGAGATGATTTCAGAATGGTGCATCAATCCAAGCTGAACAATAATTAACATTGATGTAAGCAACGACGTCATCAGATAAATTTGACTTTTGCGGTGCTGGATATGCTAAATGTTTAAGCAATGCAACCGTTTTCTTACTAGCGACAACGTCATTTTATACATTTGAAGGACTGTAACCCCCATAAGGAGTCACCAGACAGTTTCAACCTAAAGGAGACTTTTATAAGGCTTAATGAGATGAACATTTAACAAGCAAAAGCTTTTCTCTTTGTAATTTGCCAACAATATGGCAATACATGTAACAAGAGGCCCCTATGGGCCTGAATCGTTCACCTGGGATCCAAATAAACAAGTGTCCCCTAGGGGCCTGTATCACGCACCTGGTACTTAAGTATCAACAGAATAAAATGGCAGCTATCTAATTTTGAAGAATGAACATATCCATCTTGTTTGGCACCTTATAAATCCCTTACCAATTTTCGTCAAAATCTGTGAACATTGAAAAAATCGACTGATTATGGCGGCCATATTTGGTGGCCATTTTGAACTTTTTGAAAATGAGCATCGCCATCATGTTTGGTATCTCATAAATACCCAATATACCATTTTTCATCAAAATCTGTGAACATTTAGAAATCGGCTAAATTGTGGTGGCCATCTTGGAATTTTTGAGAATTATCATCGCCATCTTGTTCCGTATCCCATAAATACCTAGTATACCAATTTTCGCCAAAATCTGTGAACTTTTAAAAAATCGGCTACTTTTGGCGGCCATCTTGGGCTGCCATTTTGAAATTTTTGTACAATTTATTTTCTTGACTCAATAAAGTCCTACTAGCTGAACAAATTTGTTCTTACAGCCATTATTTTTTTTCTTTCGTTTTCATCAGAACAGCATCCAAATATAAAAATTTGCAGAAAATGACATTCCATGGGCAATAACTCATACATCCCTATATGGATCTTTCTGAAAATTGGTACACTGATAGATCTTATGATGCTGAACGATTCATTTAGCAAAAGTTTTTCTCTATCTGCAATGGTTTTCATTTTAGAAGGCGAAAACATGAAAAAATGTGATTTTTTTACCTTTAAAGGACAATAACTCCTATAAGGAGTTGTCTGACAACTTTGACTCAATGGAGACTTTTGTAGAGCTTTTGATTCCGCAGAGCCGAAGAAGCTTCAGATTTTTTCTATCTATTATACTTTTAAGAGTTGTAAACCAATTTATGCAATTTTACCCTTATGTTCTATTTTTAGTAACGTCGGCCATGTTTTTTCCGGATCCCTTCGAAATGAGGAAACTTTGTAGCCAACATATCATGGAACATTACTGCAAAGTTTCAATCAAATCTATTCAGTGGTTTCAGAGGTGAAGATTTTTGAAAAAGTTTACAACGACAGACGACGGACGCAAAGTGATGGCATAAGCTCACCTATGGCCATAGGCCAGGTGAGTTAAAAACGAAAGGGCCGTCCGCCCGAAAAAGGGGCACCCGACAACTTCAACCCAGTTGAGACTTTCGTAGAGCTAAATGAGCTGAATGTTATACAAAGAAATAAATTTTCTCTCTCTGCAATAATTTTCATTCTATTTGACAAAAACAAGCTTAAGAAAAAATACTTTTTTGATCCTTAAAAGCCGTAACTCCTATTAGGGGTTATCTAACAGCTTAGACGTAAGAAGATTTTTGTAGAACTTTTGATTCTTAAGTGCCTTGGATCTTGCATATTTTCCTTTCGGTTATAATATTATTTGAGTTATAAGCCATTTAATATGTTCTATTTTAGTAACGACAGCCATGTTTTTTTGTCGAATCGATTTAATTTGGGATGTTTTGAAACCATCATGCCGTTAAACACCCGTGTAAAGGAACAGATAAAGCTGTTCAGAGAAGACTTAAAATTCAGCAAGAATACAAATCAATTACTGAGCAATAACTCCTAAATGGTTCATCAGACAATTTAGATCCTGGCATCATTTTTGTAAAATTGTATCAGCTTAACAATTTTCACGTGCTAACTTTTTTCTAACTCTAAGAATTCTAACAGTTGCCACTATGTAATCTTCCCGCTTTCACGAAGGAGAGGGGAAAAAAGTCAAATAATATCCAACAAATAGGTGAGGGACAATTTACTTATGGACAATCTTATCTTTTGTACTGCTGCTGAAATATAACTTTTTTTAACATAAGATAAACTTTATTTCAATTTAATCCAAATGTGGTAAAAGCACTTCAAACAAGTTCAATGCAACATCTTCCTGTATCGGTAAAAAGTTTTCAAGTTCGTGTCTAGGTAAATCGGACATATCTTCCAACCTGGCCCAAAATTCTTCAGAACATCCCCTATCCTTTGGCGCATCGGTACATTGCTCTCTAAGTATTCTTAAGGCATTTCGACTGCAGGGCATATCAAACTTATAATCTCTATCTCCGTTGCGTTGTGGTTGATAAAAGAGGACATTTGGGATACCACATGGAAGTTCTTTGTCACGCTGCCTTCTTATTCTGTGAATATTCCATGTACATCTGAACATATCTAGCTGCCTTTGAATTAGTGGAAGGAAGCAGAATCTGATACAGTTAATATGAAGTTCATTCGAATCAATGAATCTGCCACTGTCACGTAGGTCTGTAAAAAAGTTTCTCCATCTCTGAGTAAAACCCTTCTTTAAAAAGCTCCAAAACATTTCAATTCGTTGATTGGAAGTAGATTTTCCGACTTGAAAACTTTTTTTCCCGCGCATAGAATCGTTATTATGTTTTCTAAGGAAAGTTTGAATTTCTCTAGTTAGATTATTTTCTGTGCCGGCGTCAGAACGAACAACCCTTGGCGTGCCATCTTGCTCAAGTATATAATCTATATAGTATCTAGCAATAATTCTAGGATTTTTATTTGTCTCTGATGCTTTCAACCATAATATTTTGCGTGAATACCCGTCAATAGCACCATGTATTGCTATTCCAAATGGTTTCAATTTGTCATATCCATCTATATGAATTAAAAAGTTCGGCCCTTTGTTAAAATATGATCTTCTCTGTAAACGATGAAACAATCTACTTTCTACAGCGTTGGGTGTAAATGCTTTCAAAAGAAGCCGAACAGTTCTTTGTGTACATCGAGTGCGAAAATATGTATTCAACATTTTCCATATCGTACGATATCCGAAGCACTCGAAACCTTGACTTTGTAGTACTATAATTTTGTTCAAAATTTCGAGCGGTGGTCTTTCCTGTTCGTTTCGTCGCAAGCGAAATTGACGTAAAAGCCGCTTTAAATGAGGAAGACTCAGTTGTATTCCATGGACAATACACAGGAAACCAATGATGTCATTGTAGGAGTACCCCATCTCAAAGTAATATTGTATCAAATCGTCCCTTAGAAGTCTGATGTCTTCTGGTAGTGATTGGCAACCATACACACAGACAATTAAGAGTAGTACCTGTTAATATAGAAATATAACAATAACTCAGATTTCACAAAGCAAGTATTATCAGTTTTATATTTAGAAAGTTGTAGAAGCTTCTGTCGACAAGACAACTGTGCAACTCCCGTCGTAAGTTCTTAAACTAACATTATATGTTATTCAGGTTTCAGACAGTGTATATAATGTGACATTCCCGGCTTAGGTATTATATTCCCTGAGGCGCAGCCGAATGGAATATATTTAACCTAAGCCGGGAATGTCACATTATGTACCCTGCCTGAAACCCGAATAACTTCTATATTACGGATTTTTTATAATAATTTATTTACATCAAATCGTTGATGGGGATATCACTTTGTTGGTATAGGTAGTGTGAACAGTACTGTCACTGGATCTTTCATGAAAGACGTTTAAAATAAAATAGAAAACAATTCAAGAGGATTTTTGCCAAATAAAATATTAATTATGGACGAATTTCCATTTTTTCGGCTGTACAATTTATCTTGAACAGAAAAAAATTTTACTGTTGTCACGAAAAAACTTATTTCTCGTGTCGCTCTTTGTCTGGATTGGTACTTTCACCAATGGCTTAAGAATTTTAATACCAGATACACGAGCGGTCGGACGGGAAATGTGACTCTAATAATCAAGACCCCCCCCACAACACAAAACAGAAAGGAAAAAAAATAAATAAACAAAAATAACAAGGCCACAAGAAGGCGGCACATCCCCTCGCCGACAGCAAGTTGAGGTATTTTACGTTTGGGCCATAACTAGTGGACACAAGACTAAATTTGGACAAAAAATTGGCACGTGGACTCTAAAATGATTCTTGATGATAAACGAATGTTGGATTCAGAGTGCATGATATACTACCCAAAACAATGTTTTATGTCTGACGTTGACCATCACCTTTGAGGTATGACCTTGAAAATCAATAGGATTCTAGAGCCTCATAAGTACTAAGGCTTTAGCAAGTTTAGTTCAAATTTATCAAGGGATGTTGTCTCCAATGTGTTAACAAGGCCATAACACCCTAAATAAAACATTTTAAGTAAAAGGATGACCTTGACCTTTGAGGTATCATCTGGAAAATCAAAAGGGCTCTAGAGACTCATAAGTACTAAGGTTGTTCCAAGTTTAGTTCACATCCATCATGGGGTGTTGACTCAAGTTTATTCACAGAACCAAAACACCCAAAATAAAACATTTTAAGTCTAACCGTGACCTTGGCCTTTGAGGTAAGACCTTGACAATCAATAGGGTTCTAGGGCTTTATAAGTACTAAGGTTGTACCAAGTATGGTTCAAATCCATGTTGACTCCAGTTTGTTCACAAGGATATAGGACGGACGAACACACAGACGGACCGACGGATGGACGGACATTGGCGTTATAATATCCCCTCTCAACAAAGGTGCCGAGGGGATAATAATACATCCGTTCAGCATAGAACTCTGTAGTTTAAAATGGTAATCAACAAATACAGCCATCAATTCCATGGTTAGATGGAAGACAAAAAATAAATATGATAATTGACCTGAAATATATTCAAGATATTGTTCTGCATATATTTGTTTACACAGCAAACTAAAAGGTGCACTTAGTGGTTTCTGTAATCAATTTTATCTTCAACTCTTTCGGAATATGAGATTTAGAGTTATTTGTCTTTTTTCGCAAGATCTTTAGGAAACAGTGGTAACAGAGAATGAAAGTTAATTCAAACATGTTTGTCTAATGTACATACCGTATACATAAGCTTCAACATCCTCCTCTATCTCCTCTATTGAAATGCGCTCTATAGCTCTCGATATAAAAACAGTCAGATGAACAATCCCTCTTCCGTTAAGATATGGTTATAACAATATAATTATATCGTTATAACGATATAATTATATTGATATATTCGTTTAATATAAAATGTAGATTTTTATAAATATCGACAAAAATTAACAACAATAAAATATTGACTTAAATATATCAATATAATTCTAACAACAATAAAATATTGACTTAAATATATCAATATAATTCTAACATACGACAAGAAAACTTTAAAATATATGTTGATGTAACGAATTATCTCACAAGATGTGGATATATTTAAATCGTTAAATTGTAATATATAACAACAAAAAATGATACCTATACGCTTCCGTATCTATATGAGTGGCCGTTCATGTCATTTGCGCGATATTCTATCGCGTTAGTTAAAATAACGCGTTATTTTACTTAACTATCGCGTTTTTTAAAAAAACTAACGCGTTATTTCTCCGTTTTATCGCGTTAGTTTCAAAAATTAACGCGTCATTATACAAAACTATCGCGATATTTATTAATTGCTATTTATTTGAAATATAATCAAAGTAACGCGTTAATTTTCATAAATAACGCGATATTATTTAATTCAGTAATAACGCGTCATTATGTAAAACTATCGTGTAATAACGCGTTAGTTTCACAAAGTAACGCGATAGTTTTACAAAATATCGCGTTACTTTTAACCATCGTGTCAAAAAATAATATCGCGTTATTTATGAAAACTAACGCGTTAGTTTGATTATATTTTAAATAAATAGCAAATATTAAATATCGCGATAGTTTTGTATAATAACGCGTTAGTTTTGGAAACTAACGCGATAAAATGGAGAAATAACGCGTTAGTGTTAAAAAGTAACGCGATAGTTTAGTAAAATAACGCGTTATTTTAACTAACGCGATAGAATATCGCGCAGTTGACATGAACGGCCACTCATAATAATCATGCCACATCCCCTATTTTTATATTATGAAGAAGGGCTTGGAAATCTTATCGAATGGTGTATCAGTCTGGTTTTAAATATTTGTTTTAATAAAAGTCAATTTTTCTTTAATTACAAAAATTTTGAATATGATAAAGGCGTTTAATTTATTGCTGTACAATATTATTGTTCGGCAATAGCTTGTTGCCCTAAATCCAACAGGAAATTCCCAAAAATAACAACTGCACACCTCAGTGACTGATCTGTAATCAGCAGGTATAGAGTTAAAAGTCGATATTTTAGTAAAAATAACAGATAACTTGATTTTGTCGCTTGATTGCTACTTAACTTCCAGCGTGCAGTATTTCAGTCAAATTCATGACGGGAACAAGTTAACAAACAAAAAATCAACAGGTAGACTGTGAGCAGGGCACCAGTAAGAGGGGGCCTTTAAGACTACCATTGGAAAAATACGGGTTGAATGACCTTATTTGATTAATATACTTAAGTCCTTTGAGTTGTCTCGCTTTTAATATGGATAGTTTTAAGTAAGCCCCAATATCAGTAGATTTTAAACAGGGACTTTGTCCAAAAACACTCGTACCTGTTGAAATGCAAACAAATAAACAATTTTCAGTGAAGAGAATGCATATCAAAAATGATTAACGTGAAGACAATACCTGAATTTATGTCGTAACACCATCCCAACCAACAAAGCTAAATAAATTTATGTGCAGAATTCAAAAGCAAGAAGTCTAAAAAATCTACTCAAATATTCCAAAAGATTACTGATGCTACCACACATGGAATTTCACGTAAGTGTTTGCTTGTTTTTCTTTCCCATTTATCGCATACCTGACCGCCATGATCAGAAAATGAATTCTGATTGGCCTGAACTTCAAACCCTTCTTCTCAGAAAAATTGTCTTTATAAAAGTTATGTTTTAATGTCGATCTGTAATTAAGGATATCCGCCACAGTCAAACATAGTTTAACAATTAACCCTATAGAGACGGCACTCCTACTACCAGAAAAACATAGGGAATTCATAAATATAGAGGACTCAACAAGACCTTCCACTAGGGTGGAATACCACTGCCTTTGAAATATCTAAATCGCCAAAAATAAATAAAACGTGTATACGTAAAATAATTTCCACTTGTTTGGAACTGTTAATCCAATTAACGAAGTCAAAGTTTGATGCAGATCATCAAGTCGCCGTTAAACTATTGCAAACAGGATGAAATCGGTTTTTTTTCGCAGTTTTCATTTGACGGTTCTGATCCCGATTAAAAATGAATATAAAGAAAACAAAAGTGTTAATTTTAGTAAAAAAGAATAGAACCAAAATGTAAACTTTAAATTTTATGGTATGATTATTGATGTACAAGATTCTCACTCGTATCTGGGAACAGTTTTTTTTATTATAATGGTAGTTTTTGTTTTATTCCAGTAGACCTACAAATCGAGCTCTTTGATATTTTTGTTGTTCGAGTTTTACTATATTCATCATAAGTTAGAAATTTTGAAAATAAAAATAACATTGAAAAGATGCACCTTCACTTTTGTAAAAAAAAAATACTGAAAGTATTCAATATCACCCCTAATTATAAGGTTAATGGTGAGCTTAGTAGGTATCCTTAAGAAATAATTATCAAACAAAAAGTTGTATTGTTCTGGAACTGATTATTGTGTAATAGTAATAAATTATCATCCATTTTGTACAGATTAATGCTCAACATATACGAAGTCCAGTGTAGAAAACCCATGTGAGAGATAAGAAGTGCGTAGTCAAAAGATACAAGATAAATTCAAAACAAACTTATAACGATTTAACAAAAAAAAAAAAAAAAAAAGGAAAAAAGGCTTGGAATCCAAGAAATCCTTTACAAAACAGGAGTGGGATCAGATGCTCATGGAGCGTAAGCGCCCCCTGTATTGAGAGCAGCACCAGCCGTGGAATCCTTAAAGTCAAAATCATTGTCAAATCGCGAATGTCAGTTTGTGTCAAATCCGGAAGGAAGCGTACGAACTCCTATATAAACAAGGAGTAGGACCAAGTGTCATGAAGGTTAAGCATCCACTTTTTTGCGCGCAAAAATAGTCCGCAAAATTCAATTTAATTTTATATTTTATGTTTATTTTAGGTCACTGTGTAAAGTTTATATTTAGGAAGATCAATCGCCAGTTGATCGATTTGTTTATTTGTTTTAAATCTAAAATCATTTTATGAAGATTTCCTATGTTTTGGTTCTAATGCTACTGATGAGAGGTTTTTCCTTAAAATGTACATAGCATATTAAAATTAACCATGTTAATTCAACATTGGTTAGCTTGTATTTGAAACCACTGAGTCTTTGCCTCTGGTCGTGGACCTGAAGTCCTCTGGGGTATTCACCAGCGCAGTTGTCAAACTTGTCTGACATGAAAATCAAACAATGTTTTACAAAATTTGCTAATTTTGTTTAAAAAAAGAAAGCACTGAAAATTCGGATTGGCTTCGAAAAGTTTTGCACTTAGTAATTGTCCCTACCGTCTGATTTGGCATCCTTTTTCGATTTGTTTTGAATTTGAGTCCCTTTTTGCTATGTTTGGATCTCAGACTTCCTATTTTAGTTCTAATGCTACTGATGAGATGTTACTCCTGTAGATGAACATATGGAATATAAAAATTCACCATATTTATTCAACATTGGTAAACTTGTATTATGTACAAAATTCTTCTTGTCTGATGAAACTGTTAAGCCAGTTGATATGATTTGTTTGTATGGTCATCCATGAAATTATGTTTTTTTATGGTTATTTGGAATTCAAGATGGGACCACTGTCTTAGTTTAACTTTTATTTTTTCAGGGAAATCTTTGTACTTGTTGGACGTTTAATTGATTGATTGAATGAATGGTGCTTAACGTCCAGTGGCAAATATTTCATGCATATTCAGGAGGAGAGCATATTAATGATGAGTGATGATTAATGAACCCTGCTTTGTACTAGACCGACACGCTAAGCCAGATTTTTAAC
>JARWCS010235276.1:0-13548 GCA_034783895.1 Geukensia demissa
CCCAGACAAATATGAAGAGTTTTAGGGGCATTTGACCTTTCATGACCTCATTCCATATATGGTAGTAATCCTGACTGTTCAAGTCAAACTTGAAAGAATTACACACAAAATACAATATTTGGACCACGTTCAAATTACCAAGTTAAAGTGCAAGGAAAATGAAAAGGCAGAGGTTAATCAAGAATTTCATTGAAGCCATATTTCATCACAAGTATAGATAAAGATTTACTGGCTATCAGATATTTCACATGTTTTTTCCAAAAATATATGATTTTTGAAAATTGCTGTTCATATAAACATCTGTAAAACTATACACTACACCACTATAATATTATACAGTGAAAGACTACATTGACTGCATAAATGCTGTCAGCATTCAAATTTACAAGAGAAACTTAAACAAATTAGTTAATAGTTCACCATCCTGTCAAAACATACAACAATCAAACATTACAGACATTCAATAACAGTAACATATATATTCTATGTTCAAGAAGATCTTCTTTATACCACGGTTATAATTAATGGGATTTAATATAATTGTGTATTTAATATTTTAGATCAGATTAAAAGAGATTTATGAAACACCACAACACATATATCTGGTGCTAGAGTTGGTGAAAGGAGGAGAGTTATTTGATAGGTAATATAAAGTTCATTCTATGTTTCCAAGTTGGATTATTTTTACAGTTTTTAATTTGATAAATTTAATAACTAATAAGTAGAAATTCACAAATTTAATACATGTAGTATTTATAGTCCATATCATCAATCTTACTTAAAATGTAATTATCTCAGATATTGAATATGAATAGGTGGAAAATTTAAAGGACAAGGAATGTTAAGGCCCTTACTTGGCCCATTATTTAATGTAAAAATAATGTTACACATACATGACCCATATTATTTTGTTCAAATAAACTCTAATTAATAGTTTTTACCATACTAGTTCAAAAAAGGATATTTTAAGTTTTTTCATGTCACATTTTAAGATAAAAATTGCAATTATGTTGAAAATCCCAACATTTCAAAGATTTTCCTTATGGTTTTTTCTAAAATATTTATGTCCACCAATGTAGACCAACACAATAATGAAATAGAATGTATTAATTCTTTACATAAGTTATCAGCTGGAGAAAAGTTGTGGTGGTCTACCTTGGTGTCCATTTTAAGATTTACTGAAATAGCTTTCAAATATGCAGTTTTTCTTTATTTTTTACAAATTTGTGTCAGTCGCTATAGCATGGTAGTAGGAAAAAGGGTATTTTTTTTTCATTTTCCCCTGATTCAAGAATATTAAGCATGATCAATCAATACCTCATTTCACACAACAAATCCCCCACTGGAAATTCATGACATTGGAGAAGTCATGGTTTTCCATGACTTTTTGCAATACCAAGTCAAAAACTGTGACTAAATATTTCTAACAGGATAATTACAGCTACTCCATGTTAAAAAAAAGATCAAGAAAGTCTAGTATAATTGCAAGTAACTTCACTTCTGAACATTTAGGGTTATGCAGATCAGTGGAGTTCTATTGTCTTTGTTTTCTTAGAAACTGAAATAAAATGGCCATAATCATGATTTTCTTATGTAGCTTTCTCGCTATTGTATTCACATTCTTAGGTTATTTATATCCACATTTAGAATCATGCTCTGTTCTGCATGCCATTTTTTTGGCTTTGTATTGATTGTGTGACTAAATATCAAGTGGTATTGATAATGAAAATGATGATGCAAGCAAGAAACCATGTAATAGCTAGCAATAATAGTGAATGCATCTCATGGTCATGGAAAAATCATCATTTTCAATTGTCATTGTTTAATATGAAATACCTTACTGATAGTTGTGAAAGCTAGCTTAATGTTAAAATGATCAGAATTGCAGCAGTTTGTTTCACTTCCTGCAACATATATATGAATAAATATGATGTGCCTTATTTTTTTTATTATGTTTACAGGATAGTTACAAGAGGATTTTATTCAGAGAAAGATGCAGCTGCTGCTATTAAACAGACACTTGTTGCTGTACAGGTAGGCAGGATTCTTAAGATTAATGTATTTTAGATATTATTTAAAGCTTAGCTCTTTGTTTTTGTACATAGATTTTTCTTACAACAAAACTCAACACCAGCTCCTAGTTTCTCCTATTGTAATTGAAATTTTGACATTAGTATTATCTCATTGTTCACATGAAAGAATTCACAGCTGCATTTATATGACATTGGGGCAATATTTCCAGTATAAATATATAATCCAGGAATTTTTGGAAGTGTTGCTATGACAACAAAATCCTATGTTGTCATCATTTTCAATAGATAACACTACAACCCCTAAAAGCTTTCAGATGGTGAGTTATTTGGTCTGCCTGCAAATAGTTCCACATTTCATTAAACACATCAATACCCAAGAATATTTTAAAGCAACAGAGGGCCACATGTGATCTGATCAAAAAGTTTGTTTTATTCAAGCCATAAAATGTTATTTCAAAACTTAAGAAAAGCTCATCAATATTTTTTCATGCCTATTTTCACTGAATGTCGATAAAATTGAGATTGAATTGACAAATCATGGATACTATCATTCCTAAAGTTTCATTAGCTTCATATTGCCGTAGAAAAACACTCAATTTCAGATTCATGTATTTCTACCACTTAAGATTACTGCCAACCTACACAGAAGCAACACATGTTTTATTTAAATCCGGGTACTGGAAACAAAGTAATTATGGCTGGAAATACAAGACTAGTTAAGATGGTCCAGACTGTAATTCAAAATATAAATCATAAACTGAATAAAAAAATACAAGCGTACACAGCTATTCAGTAATCACTTCTTTTCATGACAGACAATGTATCTTGTTTACACTTCACTGGAATAAAGTTATTTTGCCAGGACTTAAGAGCCAGAGACTCTCTCCTTTCCCAAAAAATAAAATGGTTGGCGCTTAAGAGGTGGGATCTTATATATCCTACAGTAAAGTAACACTTTAAAATCTGAAGTATTACATGGATTATTTTGCATAAAGAAATATATTTATACAGCTTGAGTATTTGGACATTTTGTCAGATTCTGCTTGTTTTTATGTGATGAAATGACCAATTTTAAGAAAATTTGTATATTTCATTCCACCTCTGGGTGATGAACTAATAGGCATTGGATAATAAAAGTGATTACCAAACATTCTATTTCAGTATCTTCATGAAAATGGTGTTGTTCACAGAGATTTGAAGGTAAATTTTAATTTTTAATTTTTAATTATTATACTATGTAGTTGAGAACAATAATTTAATTATATAGTTAACCAGTGGTAGTTTTAGGAGTTATCCATTAAGTTAGGCAGTAAAAAGGGTCCTGTGATATAAGATATGTGAATGTTCAGTTTAAAATGAACAATTGAATATAATTTTTGAAACATTTAATGCTATCGGTGACAATATTTAACTATAGAAGGAGGCATATAGAATATCTAGAAAAGAAATAACTACAATTATAACAAGTTGTACATGTATCTAGTCCCAAAACTTTTCCATTAGTTTATTTTTCTGAATTTTGGTAGACATTTTTTTATTAAACTATCCTGTCAAATATGAGTTACATGAAAGTAATAGTTTATCATTTACATCTAAGATTTAAGCATGTTTTGACCATCCATTAGGGTAATAACTTGCTCTATTTGTCTCCCCTGAAATTTCTGTCTCAATTATTCATTTATTTCTTTCCACTCCATCACTGCAAATCTTAATGTTGATGAACAAATCTGATTTTTGTTTACAGCCAGAAAACTTGCTTTATGAAGATTTGAGAGAAGATTCTGCACTTAAAGTTGGTATGTTCTAGTGTTAACAGTATCTCTGTATTAATTAAATGTCAACAGACATGTTTTACTATTATTTCAAACTTTTATTGACCTTTGTGGTATGTTTTTTTCTTTAATAATGCATTATTCAATATATTTTACATGTTTAACCATTACATTGTTTAATATAACTACATTCTGGAATTATTTTGTATTAAAAAATTATAGAAATGTAAACGTCATCATGGAATTTTTTTTTAATGTTCCACAATTAAAAATGTGGACACACACATGCATGCATGCACAAACACATGTATCATGGTGACATTTGTTTGTTTTTCAAAGATTTAGAAAGTAATACCTTACACATTAGTGATTATGAATTCTCTTAACTTAGTTTTCAATAATAAGGAATATATTTGAACAAAAACAGTTGTTTTTCATGACAATTTTACTTCATAAATGAAGTATTAATGGAAATTTAAAAAGTACATTTTATTTGAAGCTGACTTTGGATTATCAAAGATTTTAGACCATGAAGTACAGATGAATACAGTATGTGGTACACCAGGATACTGTGGTAAGACATTATACTGTATCCACACCTTACATGTGACAGTGAGGCAAATATGAATGAATAATAATATAAGTAATTTATCTAAAAAATTTTAATAAGGAACATATTTTGTTTCAAATGTCAAGAATACAAAGTCTTATAATTTTTTCAAAATGTATAAGAAATCCCATTGCTACATGAAAGGCTCATTTGGAATTTGAATTCAATCATGACTTCACAAATGTCAGTAGATAGCTCTCTTTGTAATTGAAAAGTTTAGCAAAAACCCCCAGATTTTAATGTTAGTTTATATCTTGCCTGCAACAAAGTCACAGAAGCAAAACATAAGTATTACTTGACAGTGGCTGCTGCATTACTTTTTTGAAAGCTCTATACCTCTGAAACTATTAAACATAGGAGGACCAAATTTAATGTCCATATATTTTGTGGTATGAAATTGAAGACTTGTCCTTGACATAATTTGCATGGTTTAGTGACTTTAGCAAACTCAATGTTAAGTTTTCGCACTCAGATCTGTTTCTTAATATCTATATATCATAGATCACCAGTATTTGGTATGCATAGTTAAACTAATAAAATCAGAAGTAATTTTATGTCAGTTCTATATATTCAGAGGAATCTGGTTGACCTGGTATATTTTACCTATTTTTAAGCTCCTGAAGTACTGGCAGGGAAGAAGTACACACCAGCAGTTGACATCTGGAGTTGTGGAGTTATAACTTATATTTTGTAAGTATCACTATAGGAGAACATATTAGCAATTCTTTCTGTTTTTCTTTGGAGTGCAGTCTCTCTGTCATTTACCCCATATCTTTTCATTTTTTTCAAGTTATTGAAACATAAGTTTTGTTTTTTAGGTTATGTGGTTATGAACCATTTTATGAAGAGTCAGAAAGGGAGGTTTATAAAAGAATTCTCAAGGGAGATTACCACTTTGATTCACCTTTTTGGGACAGTATTTCATGGAATGCAAAGGTAAAGAATTTTTTAACTCAACATTAGATACTGTTAGCTATTGTTGTTGTTGTTGTTTCCTTTGAAAGTTTCTGTTCCTTGTGCTTCTAGTTGAACATGTTATTTTTTTCCAGATATTTGTATCTTGAATATACATAAACTATTTTCAAATTTCTGGAAGATATTCATCAATGGGTTACACAATTTTATGTTATTATTTAAATCTTATGAAAAATAATACCAACAGAGCGGAAAATTGTTTTGTTCATAATACGAAATCAGTATTTTGTTTTAGCTTTAATTTTGACAAGACATTATTGGCAGACCTTTTTTACAGGATTTAATCAGTAAAATGTTACAACTTGACCCAAAACAGCGAATCACAGCTGAGAAAGCATTACAACATCCCTGGGTGAAGGGATCAGCTGCCAAGAATGAGCACATGGCTGTCGCACAGAATAAAATCAAAGAATTCAATGCTGCTAGGAAAATGAGGGTATAATATTTTGTCTTTAATAGAAACCATGCATCTGTCATGTTCAACACACCCTTTATCACATTTAATATATATGTGTAGAAATGTCAATTCCACCCCATGTGAAGATAAATTTAAAATCTTATGCTGAAAGACCATTAATATCATGGTATCTTATGAAATAACAGCTTACATTAGTCTCTTTGGAGTATAACATTCAAAACTTATAGAAAGAACTAGTTCATAAATTATTTTTTTCTTAAATTAGATTTGGTCAGGTTAACTGGAAAGTAGTTGATAACATTAAGTGAAATTGATCTCTATTTAGTCAGCAATACTTTCAAAATAAAGAAATTCTGCAGGAAGCTGATATATTTATATTAAGTTTTCATATGATTTAATATTTCTCTCATTGGTTTTATTTTGCTGTAGAAAGTGAAAAATGATGGTAAAGTACCTCTGAATCCCATTATGATTTAACTTGTATAATTAATGTCCACATTATTTGTGATTTTAGAACTAAACAAACACTACATATATTTGTCACTTTCTAGTATTTTGAAACCAATTTTCCAATCACAGCTTTACCTTTTGCTAACCATTACAATATTCACATGATATTTTTTTCAAAGTTGTTATTATTAACTTCAATCTAGTGGGATAATATGGGCCATAGAAATAAGATTTGTATACGGTGAAAATCGAAGATGAAAAATGCTTTATCAATCATGAGTTTATTGAGAAGTATTCAAAACCGTTTTTCCTGTAGTGTTTAAAGCAGCAGTCATTCTAAAATCATGCAGCTTTTGACATAAGTGATCCAATCAATAACAAATTCCTGAAGGGTAAACTTTGATATAAAAATGACTTTTGCTAAAAACTATAGAATTAGTGAATTATCTCCCCTTATAGTTTCAGTAAGACTTTCAACAAGGAGATAACATTGAATCAGACATAATTGTTAAGCTGCCAATTTATTACAAACATATATTTTTCATGGAATTTGCAAAGGTCCATGAGAGTATGTTGTTTTGTCTATGTAATAAATTTAAGTGTTCTATCTGGCTGATAGCATTAAGTTGATGTTTAGGATGGTTTAAATAACTTGAGCCTTCTTTACATTTCATTACAAAATTTGCATTTAAAACATATTGAAAAACCAATCAAGAAGAAAACAAAGAGGATATATAAAATTTAAAAGACATGCGGATTTATGAAATGAAGGAATATCTTTGCCCAATTAAAAAACTAACATTGGATATATTTATAGTCTTTTTTATCAGTGTACATGTTGATGCAGATTTTAGCTTTATTATTAATGGCATCTTTTCATTATATTAAAACTCTGTTTATAGAAAATCCTGTCCTGTCAAAGTGATATTTTTTCCTAAAAGATGCATTTCTATTTTATCAGGATATTATTGTTAACTTAAATTATTTATGTCTAGTTCTTTTTTTAGTTTGCACCAATAGAAAAAGTTATGTCTTCAAAATAATTTGCAGTTATGTACTGATTTTTCATACATCTGATTACCTGATATTGCAATCATTAATGTGCCAATTAATTAATTATTAAATAATTCCTATTATTTTTTACAGGCAATAACAGATGCCACCCTATTAGCAGCCCGAGTCGGCAGGGTACAAGATCTCCTCAGCTCGATCAGTGATGTTTCACAGCAGTCTGTACCAATGGACATGTAGACATATTTGCTGAATGTTATTTGAATGTGATAATTTATATATATATATTTATACATTTATTGTACATGTCATGTGGTTCAGTTTTCTGAGGAAATGTGTGTTGTTTTTACAAAAGAGGAACTCCGATCCGTCCATTTTTAAGCGAGTCAATTTTGTTGAAACTGTTTTTATGGGAGATAACTCTGAATTTCCTTTATTCTTATGTAAATTTATGTTAATGGAATATTGTATGTAAATGTGACAACCATTTTAAAGTGTTTAGTTGTTAAGTCATAGATTAACAGGCATGACCATGTTTTTTTTTCAATTTAAACATATAGTTTTTTATCATCAATGTTACGGTTGCATAGAAAAACTATTATTGTATAATTTTGGCCTATGCAAAAAACAACACGTATGTGCAGATTAAGTTCGTGTAATATCCTTTTAAAATATCTATCAATAGTGAAACAGTAAATAAAATGTCACATTTTCTTTTTTCTTTTTTTTCTATAAAATTACCAAGAAACTTTTAAGAAATTGTATATTTTTCTATGTATATTTACTACGTGCAAATGTTCCCCATAAAATATTATCCTGAAAAACATTATTTGTTTTAACCTGAAGTATTTTTTTTAAATAAGTGTATTTTCATTATGCAATTTCATCTTTTAGTTATGAAAAAAAGCATTTCTTGTCCACAGTTTTCTTCAGCAATACAGGCTTCTACAAGATTAGTATTTCATTCTGCAAATTTTCAGTTATAACATGAATGCTGAATGCAAAGTGATGAACAAATGATTGACTTAACTCAAGTGGAAACTTGAATTTTGTAAAAGTTATGGAAAATAATGAAAACTGAAATAATATAATTATATGGAGATGTAAAATACAGGGGAAAAATGAAATTGATGTCTATTTTAATATTATTATATTGTTATACTTAATTTATTGATTTCATTTTAAATTGAAAGCATTTTTT
Source organism: Geukensia demissa (assembly GCA_034783895.1). Classification (NCBI taxonomy): domain Eukaryota; kingdom Metazoa; phylum Mollusca; class Bivalvia; order Mytilida; family Mytilidae; genus Geukensia; species Geukensia demissa. Next base: position 8,471 of record JARWCS010235276.1, read on the forward strand.
TATGCAGAAATGATTTATTTTTAACTATAATAAATGAGGAAATGAAATATAATTTTCTGCAGAAGATATATGATTTACAAAATAAAAATGTGGAAATGCCATGCAATCATATGGTTCAGAAAATTGTAGTACTTTTAAATGATCATAATAATCGCTAAAAATGTGGTATTTAGACACACCTTCAAAATAGACCAGGTATTGCACAATCATAAAAGATGGTTTTACAGTAAGAAAATGTAAGTTCGAGATATGCAAGCGATAGTATACTCAAAGAAAAAAGAAATTCTGCATCTCTATGTAATTTCCATTACATGTAATATTTAACTGTTCATTTGTCTCCTACAACTAATGAGATTTATCTGAATTTTTTTCAGAAGATTTAGACAACAAACACTGATCATCTAATTTTTTTCAAATTACAGTATATGTGATTTGACAAGCCTCTTTTATTTACCCAAAAAATGACAAATCAACGTTTTGATATAAATAATGAAGCATGGACTTTAATTGAGGAACATTTCATCAAGATTTGAAAACATTCTATCTAAGGTCATTTTGTGAATTCGCTTTTTTTACACTCCTTGAATTTTTCCTATATGTTCAGTGAATATGAAGTCATTGTTGTGATTTTTTTCTTTTAATTTGAAATGGTCATAAGTCATTAACTTTTCAAAAATATTTAATCTAGCTTCCCAATTTTAGTACATGCTTAAAATTGACTGCAAGTACAGTTTCTTTTTTCTATTAATATATTTAGCTCACCTGAGCTAAAAGATCAAAAGAGATTTTGTCATCAGTTTGTAACTGCTGTCAGTCAATATTTATTTATAGCTCTAAAACCAAGTCTGATTAGGACCAAGATGGAAAATGGTCCTTTCTTGGTCTTCTTAAATGTTCCTTTGGACTACACTTGTATGCCAACCAAAATGGCCATCAAAGATGAACTTTATTTACAGTTTATATGTGTTAACATATATTTAAATTTGGTTTCCATATAGGAAATTCACTTAGAATATCCTCTGTGAAATTACCAAGCCATGTGAAATTGTTCATATGTGGTCTGTGGATCGTCACAGGAAAAAGTATAGCTACTACAGCTTAATCTAGCCCATGGGAAGATTGCCAATAGATATTTGTCTAAAACCATTCGGCAGTTGTATTGAACTTTGGTGGAAACCTCTTCTAAAATTCTTTCCCAATCCAAACCAAAATGCCTGCCACGGCTGAATTTAGTCAAAATATCACTCTGTGGTAAATTAAGATATCTTTTGAAATCGGCGAGCACATTAGATGAGCAATACAGGTTCCTTGGAGACTCTGGTTAGTATTAAGATAAATTTTTTGACATACAATATTTTACAGATTGATTTTTATGTTACATGTTTATTTGAATTAGTATGACAGTATATGTTTTAGATGTTATTTATTTTAGCATTGACATGTGCAAGTATTTGTTCCTGATTTTTGAGAAAAAAAAATTATCTATGGTATATCTGTGATAAAACAATTTGGCAATCAGTCCTTTTTACTGCTTCATCTAATATCTTGATTTTTTTGCATGTTTGTAACATTCCAGATTGACTGTTTCTATTTTTAGAACATATAACAAAGACAATGGCAATTTATTCTTAACTTTATATCTTAATTTAAAATAAATTATTTAACTTTTGTAATGTTGTACAGGTGGAGGTCAATTTACAGAGCAAGACTTCATACCTTAATTTTGAATAAATTATTTTCTGACTTTGGTAATTTTTCTTTGCCATAGGCTTCTTTTGTACAGCAGACTGTCAATATACAGATCCAAGACATTAATTCTACAGTATTGCAATCTAAAAATCAAATACTCCAACTTAACATTGAATTATCCCAAGATTTTTTTACAATTTTACTTTTTTCATTGCACACTCAGTTTTTTGGGACCTGCACCACTCCATCTTTCCTTCACACTATATTTGAACTTTGCACACTCATTGTGTTTCTTCTTTTTCGGATATCTTTGAATTGTTAATTTCCCCATTTGAAACCTTTTGGTACCTATTTTGTGTATTCTGTGACTTTAACTGTTTTAAATTTCAATATTATTCAAATTTTCCAAAGTGATTGCACACCAGTTGAAGTTACCTATTTTGGGCAGATTTGGAAATAATTTTTTTTGGATATATTCCTTGTGTGAAGTCATTATGTCATGGTTTTTTTAGTTTAAGATGCATAATTGATGTTTGTGCATGATGCCAAAAAATTTCCTTCTAGTACAGCATGTGATAGCAGCCTAACTGGTCTTTCATATATAAGATCTTGTGATTCTATTGGCTGCTTGATAAGCATTTGGAGGTGTGCAGCATTAGGGCTGTGAAACTTAGTACTGGGTTTCCCTCAAAAGACATGTGTCCCCTACACCCATATATTGTAAACAGGAATTTGAAACTGTCTTACATGATACAGATCTTTGTACGGAGACTCACTGAGAAAAATGACAAATTTTCCAACATCAAAAATGGTCTTAAGTTCTGGCAAACAAAGTGAATGTGTGGCAGATTCTTAACTGTCATTCAAGATATAGTTCTTCAAACTGAAGCTCTGAGCCAAAGAACAGGATGCTAACTTGCATGGTTTCTGAGAAAAATGTGACAAAAATTTTAAACATCAATAATGTCCAAGTTTCCGCAAACAGGAAGTGGACTTGCAAAAAGATTCACAACTGTCCAACAAGATACAGTTCTAAATACTGAAGCTCTTTGCCAAATATTGGGAAGAAAATACATTAAAAATGACAAAGTTTTGGCAAACAGGAAAAGGATATTCAACTGACCCAAAACTGTCTTACATGATACAGGTCTGCATATTGAAGCTCTGTGCCTAATATCAAGAAGCTTACCTGCATATTTGCTGAGAAAAAAGTGACTGAAAATTTACCATGAATGATCCCTAATTTTTTTCTCTGCGAGACCAAGGGGACTAAAAATAAGATGAGACAATTAATATCAGATTTATTAGGTAGTGGATGTTTTTACAATTTTTTCGGTGATGTTTTTCCTTTTTAAAACACTGTGTGACAAAGTTGCTGTTTTTACAATTTATTCAGAGGAATAACTGCAAGCTTCATTTATATGAAAATGGAGTAAAAATCAGAGACTACACTCCAACCATTAAAAAAAAGGGAATTTACAAATCAAGTCTCAACAGGCCTTCAACAAATGTGGAATACCACTCCTTGTGAAAAGCTAAATCAGACCAAATAAATATAACATGTATACATAAATACTGCTCTTACCTGAATATTATCTAAAATGTACATGATGTACAAAATGACTGTTATCTTTTTATTTGGTTTATCAGTGTTTTTTACTGTTTATTTCCTTTGGTATGTAACTAGAAATTCATGAATTTTGATGATCTTTCTGTTTTGGTTTGCTTGTTTGATTGGGGTTAAACAGCTCTTTCAACATTATTTGAGTCATTTTGCCGTGGTCAGTTTTACTAGTGGAGGAAGCCAGGGTACCCGTAGAGAACCATGACCTTAGGCAGGCAACTGACAAACCTTATAACGTGCGATGCGAGTTGAACGAAACCTGTTTTTATATGGTACAAAGTCGGGCTCAAACTCGTGCCGTATAGGCGTTAGGCTACAGTGATCTGTACAGGCAAGTTTAAATCAACTACCTAGACCACTCTGCCACCCAGGCCCCGCATATTTTTTACCACTAGCATATCTGATGAAGGTAATTTTAGAAAAGCACTTTATACACAGTTAAATTTGGTTTTTGTTTATTTGTTAACTTAGGTGCTTCGCAAGCGCAGCATGATACGACCGCAGCATGTTGACATGTGAAAGGTGAACAAATGAACCTTCGGGTAAGTGTGGATACAGTATTTTGTTGGACACAATAATGTGCTGGACACAGTAATGTGTTGAACACAGTGTAGAGCTGGACACAGTAAAGTGCTAGACACAGTAAAATGCTAGACACAGTGATATGACTGGATAACAGATCATTTTGACCCATACTATCCTCAAAACTGGAGTCACTTTGTTAAATTTTTCATAAGGAATCATTTGGAAAAACCCCATCAAAATATTTTTTTTTCAATATACGAAATTGAATTCCCCTCCCCCCACTACTTTGACCCCTTTTTGCTCGAAAACGGTAAAAGATAGAGAAAATCCGTTAACATAACACTGAAAGCTCTCATTTTTTTAACCCTTTGACCCTTTTTATACAATAATCGGAAAAAGCTTCAAAAATGCTTGGAGAAACTTTTGTTGCATTTTTTATGAGGAATCATTTGGAAAAAAACCATCAAAATCGGATTAAATTTTTTTTTTTCATATAAGAAATTGAATTCCCCCTCCCCCTACTACTTTGATCCCTTTTAGCTCGAAAACGGTACGAGATATAGAAAATCCATTGACAGATGACTGAAAGCTCTCATTGAGAGGAATCAAATGCAAAAAAAACCCATCAAAATCGGATGAAAAATAAAAATGTCTCATCTCCTGCAATATCGCATTTTTTTTACCCTTTGACCCCTTTTATAAAAAATCGGAAAAAGCTTCAAAAATGCTTGGAGAAACTTTTGTTGCATTTTTATGAGGAATCATTTGGAAAAAAAACCATCAAAATCGGATTAAAAATATTTTTTTTCATATAAGAAATTGAATTCCCCCTCCCCCTACTACTTTGACCCCTTTTAGCTCGAAAACGGTACGAGATATAGACAATCCGTTGACATTTGACTGACAGCTCTTATTGAGAGGAATCACATGAAAAAAAAACCATCAAAATCGGATGAAAAATAAAAATTCCTCATCTCCTGCAAAATCGCATGTTTTAAACCCTTTGACCCCTTTAAAAAACGGTAAATTTTACAAAAAAATTCTTGGAGTAACTTTTGTTGCATTTTTCAAAAGGAACCATTTGCAAAAAAACCCATCAAAATCGGATTGAGATATAAAAAAGTTTCAAAAATTAGGGCGTGGCCATTTTTGGACCCTCCTATAGGTGTCAAACCACCAATTCACCCTGGAAGTTAGAACACACGCAAAAATAGTGCTAAAAATACACAATATAGTCCCA
>JARWCS010235386.1:0-13548 GCA_034783895.1 Geukensia demissa
ATATATTTCAAATATGAACAGCATACAGTATAATAGTAACCGATATGAAATTAATATTTTACAATGCATGGTGGCAAGTTGCATAATTGTGAACTAATGAACGAATGTCATTGAGACTATTTTGTTAGAAAAATGGTTCTGTGTGTTGTTTAATGTACGTGTAAAAACATATAATGAACAAGAACAACAAATTTCACTTTTTATAAAACTTAGTATTGGGTTTTCCTCAGAAGACATGTGTCGCCTGCTTCCACATATTGTTAAGGTATATTGGCAAAAGACTACAGAAAGTGGACATGCGACGTGTTCAAAACTGTGTACATGATACAAATCGCCATACTGAGGCCCTGTGCTAAATACCACCAAGTTACTGTGTGACTCCTGAGATAAATGTGATAGATATTTCCTCCCGACTTCAAGAAATGGTCTAAGTTTCGGCAAAAGGAAGTTGACTTGCGACCAACTAAAATCTGTCTTACGTCAGAGACAATTGTGACAGAATTTATCTAACATGAAAAAAAATGGTCTTAGTCTCGGAAAACAGGAAGTGGAAATATGACCGACTTTAAGCTGCCTTACATGATACACTTCTTCAAACCAAAGTTCAAGGCCGAATATCACGAAGGTAACCTGGATGGCTGCTAAAAAATTTAGACTGAAATTTTCCAACATGAAAAATGGTGGAAGTCTCGGCAAACAGGAAATGGAAATGTGATCGACTCTAAACTGCCTTGCACGATACACGTCTTCGTAACAAATGATTGTGAAAAATATCAAGTAGGCTCGGTTGCTGAGAAAGAGTTTTTGTCACGCAAGACGTCAGATAGTGATACCATCATGTCGCTCTGCGAGACACAGGCAACATAACAATTTGTGAAGATATTATTGTTGACAAATGTCTTACACTTAGGCATTTTTAAAGAAGATTTCAAATCTTTTATTTCTGGTCTAAATATTAAAGACGATTTGGAAAATTTTATTCACCTGTTTCGTAATAGTTTACTTCATAAAGTGTTGTGTTTATAGTTCTTGCATTTCCCTATCATAACATCTTTTCAGAATTATGAATAAGTTATATTTTCTAGTGTATATGCAAGTTAAATGCTGATATTTTCTAAGGATGACTTTTTTAAGAAAATCAAATTTAATTGTAACCTTTACAGATATTCTTAATTGAAAAAAAATGTGATAATAACCATATCTAACAAAGCGAGAAATAACGAAACGACAGTCAGTGTCTGTTTCAAACGGATGAAATGTCGTCAAGTATTTTATCACTCACAACAATAAATTGCTTTGTCAACCGAATAACAATTTTGATAAAAGTGCCTCGTCTTATGAACGGATCCTTTACTTTCCTTATAAATGACTTTCTGGTGACAAAACTTTGTGCTCAACATAACTGTTTTCTTATTTGTAGCTTTGACAGTAAGTTCCTTTTATTAAACCTTGAATATTAAATATAATATTTAAACTTGCCATTTCCACAAAACTTCTGATTCTGGCAATTGAGCATTATTCTTTGACATACTTCTTAAGATAACAGTTTGATTGGATGCGCGTATTTGATGTCTAGGGGACGTAGATGGCGTTGACGGTAAGACCGATAACTCTGCTGCTGAGTTTCCCCTTTCTTTAATAATAAGTTCATGAGGAGATTGGATAGCATTCATTTTTGACTGAGGTATTGCTGGTGTTGTTGTTATCAGCTGGTGTGGTACACGTGGTAATTTTCTATTCACGAATCTGTTGCGCAACTGAAGTATATTGCTGGTCGGATTTCTCAATCGAGTGACTAACGGTTTTTCAGAATTTATATTGTTGCTTAAGCTTTGTGCGGAAGGCAAGTTCCTATCGACTAGATTCTCCGTATTAGAAGTTTGCACTCCGCGTTGGGTAATAACAGGAACAGGGTTTATTTGAATAACAAGGTTACCAGGTATTCCACTACGTATTAGTTCACGACGTAGTTGTTCTATATTAATTGTATTCCCAATGTTCTTAGGCGTCAGCTCGTTTTTCTTAGATATCATCTGCAAACCTCGTATTTTATTTAAAGCATCCTGCTGCTCTGACTGAATTTTTGAAATTTGTGCAGTAATATCTGTTGTATTTCTTATTGTCGATTGTCCAATACGTTGTTTAATTGGAATCTTGCTCGGTGATATAAAGTTATCTTGTTTCAACAAAACAACGTTTTTAGGCGTAGTCAGATTAACAGGTTTTGGAACTGATGATGTCTTTTTATTTACAGCAGAAGTTTGTAGTCCAACAGTAAGCTTTGCTTTAATGGTCTCTTGTACTTGTTTCTGTATTTCTTTGCTCAAGGAAGAAATCTGACTGGACGTTAATTGTGGAAATCTGTTCTTCAACAATGTTGCTAATGCATTTCCGGCAGTGGACGTGTTAGTCTCTGATATGCGCGTTCCATTGTTTAAGGGATTGTCTGATGCGATAGCTTCCTGTATATTTTGAATAGGCTGACCTATGGTATTAGTTTGTTCTCTGAAGCTTTGAATTTGCCTTAAAATTGAGTTCATTGAATTTGCATTATTTGTTGACTTATCTGGGAAAACTGTTAAGTTCTCAAGACTCAAACTGTTTTGATTACTTTCAGCCAGTGGTTGTACAGGACGTATTCTGTTTCTTTGTTGGTTTAAAATCTGTGGAACAGCTGCTACAGTATTAGATTGGGATCTCAGATTATCCAACATCACCGAATTTGGAAGATTTGCATTCTGATTTGCAGGATCCTCAGTCAGACCTGAAACGATTTCATTATTTGAAAATTCATTAAGTCTTGTTTGCGACTGTTGTTGATGATCCGGTACGGCACTATTGCTTTCTGGTTTAGAAAGACTGGTATCTACATTTTTATTTAAAGGCATAGTTCTTGTAAGTATTGGCTGTATTGGAAGCATTCGATTTCTTTGTTGGTTTAAAATCTGTGGCACTTCTCTTACAGAATTTTGTTGGGATCTAAAATTATCCTGTACAACCGAGTTTTGAAGAATATTCTGATTTCTGGTATTATCTATACTGCGTACTTTCTCTGGTTCTGTAATGATATTGTTATTATTTGAAAATCCAACAATTTTTTTTTGCAATTGTTGCTGATCTGACATCACATTATTGCTTTCCTGCTTGGAAGGAATTATATCTAAATTTCTATTTAAATGCATAGTTCTTGCAGTAAGTATTTGATTTTGTTGTCGCATATTGCCACGTGGAACAAGTATATCATTTTGTAAAATACGCCTTGCAGTTGTATTAGGTTGGACTGCAAGATTACGCTCCGGCTGATTTCTGTCTGACCGAGGTTCAGAAGATGGCGGAACAGTAACCTCTAGTACCGATATCCGGTCTGCTGATAATCCATTTTGAAATCTACCTGTCGGGTTTGTTGGTTGTGGAACGTGAAGAAGCCCCTCAGAACTTTGGGTTGGAGAAAATGGGCCTAGATCAGTAACATCTAACTCTACACCTAATTGAGGAATTCGTGGTCGCACATTATTATTTTGATCTCCAGCTCTTAGGTCGTTTGCCATAATGGGCGATGAAGATGGGATTGGAATTCTAAGTCTACCTCCGCCAATGGAAGATCTGCTACGATCTGCAGAATCAATATTTTGACGTTGTAACATACTTCTTTGTGATGCACGGTTTTGGTTAGCGTTTCTTTCTGCTTGACGCAAGGATGCTCGAAGACGGGCGGCATCCATGCTGCTTAAATGCGGTTCGTTTGGGGCATCGAGAACTTGATTTAGAAATGAATCGCGCAATTGATCTCTTAATTGACTGTTCTTTTTCATATTGTCCGCATTACTTGTTCTACGGCCTTGTGATCCTGTTTGTTGTTCTGTTATAGTATTTGTCTGAGCAGGTGCTTGTTCAAGAAACGGAAGATCATTACGTGGAATAAAGATCGGTCGCCTTTGGCGACTGTTGTCAGGAGACTGTGATTCTATCACTGTGCTTGCACCAGGATTTTGTCCTCGAGCTCTACGATTATCTAGAATAAATCGGCCGTCGTTGCCTACAGCTGATCCACGATTTCTTTGTCGTACTTGTCGATTTTGTTGTCCTGTTGTGTCTTGAGATCGTCTTACTGAAGAAGACATGCCTTGAGATTCACGTTCGGCGACTCTATTTCTTAACCCATTTCGTTGTTGGATTCGCCCTGGAACTCCCATACGAATTGGCGTTAGTTCTTGCCTATTTGTCTGATCAACGGCTGGTGACCTTCCTTGTACATCTCGATCAGTAAACCTTGCGTCTGGAAATCTATTAGAACCATTGCGTCTTGTTGGAATGGAATTAGCAGCTGTAGGTTCGCCTTCAGCATTTCTATTTCTTAACCCGTTTCGTAGCTGGATTCGTCCAGAACCACCTGTACGAATTGATGTTTGCCCTTGTCTGTTCGTTTGATCCACAGCTGGTGGCCTTTGTTGACTTCCTCGATTACTTAATCTTGCGTCTGGAAATCCATTGGAACCAATCCGTCTTGTTGGAGATGAATTAACTGTCGGTTCGGCATCAGTAACTCTATTTCTTGACACGCTTTGGGGTATGATGTTTCCTGCAGCTCCCGCACGAATTTGTGGTTGGCCTTGTCTCTCGGTCTGATCCACGGCTTGTGTCCTTTGTTGACTCTCTCGTTCATTTAATCTTTGCAGCTGTAGGGCTCTTATTCTCTGAAGCGCTCGCAACTGAGTATTAGTTAAAGCTGGACGAGATGTAGGTTGAACGCGTCTTCTGCTTTCTTCTTGTCTTCTGTCATTCCCGGTAGACTCGTTAGTCCTTTGATTCACACGCCTGTTTCCTCCAACCAAATTGGAAACGAGACCTAAGAGAGACGTTATCACTGAATTTACTCCTGAGGTGTTTTCCTGATTTCCTTCATTTGTCGCCTGCAGTAATGATCTACTTCGAAAGTGTGTCTCATAAAGGTCATGTTTCTGATGAGAACGTCGCTCGCGTGTCGAACCCTCACTCACTAACCTCTTTTCTGCTGTATTTTTTATGGAAGTTTTTTTGTTACTAAAACTCAATACTGGCGATTCTGTGGATGCCATATCGGATTTTCCCGGTGTCATCTGTGATGTTTTTGTTGTAGCTGATTCCCGCGGGTTGTTTTTCCGCCTTTTCTTCGATCTGCCACGTTTACGTTTACGTTCACGTTGGGTAGTTTTTGTCCGTCCAATTTTCGTTACATTATCATTAACAGAACCATTTGGCTGTTTAATATTTGTTAATCTATCAGCGCCTTTCACTTCTAATTCTATATTAATGTTTACTTTATCTGGTGTCGATTTGGTTGGCTTTTTGTCTGCAGCAGTAATATCTGATTCGACAGATTGCGAGAGCTCTTTGTCAACCATTGCACTTGGTGAAATACTTAAATTGACATCAGTTGTTTTCTTAGAGATTTTTAATAAGGCGGATTTTTTATTTTGCTTGAGGATATTTGAATCAGACGATTCATTATCATTTACTAACGTTAAATCCTCTAGTGTTATATTCGTAATTTTGGAAGCTGTTTCGGACTGCATCCGTCCGTCGGTTGAGTTTATTTGATCATTGTCTTCTACGATTGGTCTTACATCTTGCAAATCTTGGGATGTGCTTATTTTATTAGTATCTATCTGTTTTCCGGCGGCAACTCCTCTTAACCTGTCCTCTAAACTTGACTTTATGATAAGTTTATCATCTCTGTGTTTAGTCACATTGATATCTGCAGTTGTAACGATTTCCTGTTGTAAATTATCTGTTTTCTTATCATTTCTTATTAAAGATTCCATTGCTTTAGAATTGTTTATTTGTTTATTATTGCTAGTAACGGTTGCTGTAGATTGTGACTGAACATTCTGTGTGTGATCGCCGATCACTACGATCGTGTCTTTTGATTTTTCTGTGTCTGGTTCAAGTGTATCGACTGTCTTACTATTATCAGACAATGTAATCTCCTTTACAGTATGATTATCTAGAATGTCAAGTCCGGTCTCACCAGAAACCTGCGAATCAGCAGACAAACTTAGTGAATCAGGAGTTTTATTTGATTTATCCTTTAACCTTGTTACATTATAATCTGTAATATCGCTAGCTGTTTGTTCTGTCATTGTAGCTGAATTGTTTTGTATTCTAATGCTATTTTGCACTGAATTACTCATTTTCGTTTTTTCAAAACTATCATTACGTTTACTGTTTTCCAAATCACTATTGATTTTGTTTCTACTGATATCTGCTTGGCTTTTAATAGAATTTGCCGAGTCCGTATTGTCCGCTATCGTGGGTTTTATTACAAAGGTATCTTTTGCGTTATTTAGGGGTAACATTTCATCAATTGTTTTTGATTCAGAGGCTTTATTTTCTGTTACGTTTACTGACGATTTGACAGTTTTGGTGTCTGAACTTTGTAAAGTGGTGTCAACATTAGAAGTAGTTCCGCCATCAAGATCAGAATTTTGGTTGGAATTAATAAATAAACGAGCAGCTGACACTTGCATTCCATGTTCAGAAGTATTTGTCGAGTTTGGATCGGTTGAAATCTTGGCCTTTGTTTTATTATGGCCTTCTAATGAAGCCATTGATATGGTTTCGTTCACATTTTTCTCAGATAACACCTCAGAAATCAACTTGTCAGAAGAAATTACCTTATTTATATTGTTGGAAATCTTCGGTTTTATTATATTAAGTCCGTTTAGTTTAGAAATCGATCCAGCTTCATCCATCTTAACCTCTTGTGGTGCTAACGTCTCCTTCTCTGAAGTAAGTATTTCAGAATTTTCTGCCTTTTTCGCAAGAGAAGATTTTGATGTTTGCAATTTTGACTGGATATTCACATTTGTTTTGTCTGTCGTGACGGATGATTCACCAACTTGTATGTTAGTTGATGGAGAGGAGACCGTTGGACTTGATACTTTCGATTTATCTAAACTTACAGTATTATTGTTTACTAGTGGCAAATCCGTTAACTTGGAGGGGTCATTTTCTAATGCTATTTGGTCCTCTTGTGTAAGAATACGCTTTAAGGATTTAACCATTGGAAACTTTGATCCTGATTTACATGCCGTACCAGTAAAGTCATCCAAAGCTAACGACCATACCATAATACCACCGAATTTATTCTGTTTTACCCATTTTGCCTAGAAAAAAGAACGTTTCTACTTTTTGATCTTGTTAAACACTTAAACGCTAATTCTAATGAATAACACAAGAAACGCCAATAATCTGAAAACTAATCTGACAATAATATTTAGATTATACATTTATTGCAAAGATAGAAAATGAAATTAAAACTAGATGGCGACACAGATACTCAATTTTAGTCCTGTATTAATTGAGAAACAAGCGTGGACATTATATGTAAACTAGACTGAAGAACAACTGAACAGGTTACCATTGTTTTGACTACGCTTTGTAGATGAAAACAATTGCATGATAGTGTTATCGTGAAGTAACATGAATTTGAACTTGTTTAATTTCTTTTGCTATCTAAGTGTCAATCTTTTTATTTGGGGTGATTTAGAGCTTTTTAAAAGGGGTGGGTAATACAGCCCTGTTGAAGGCCTTGTGGAGACCTCTAGATTTGTAAATTCCTCTGTTATTAGCTCACCTGGCCGAAGGCCAGGCGAGCTATTATTCGTCACTTGGCGCCCGTCGTCGTCCGTCGTTGTCGTTAACATTTTGAAAAAAAAATCTTCTCCTCTGAAACTACTGAATGGATTTAGATGAAAATTTGTATGATTGTTTCTAAGGGTATTCATCACGAAGTTTGTGCTTCCATTTATGATCCGTTGAAAAACATGGCTGTCGTTACTAAAAATAGAACACAGGGGGTCTGACATACGATTTTCGCATATATCTCAAAAACCGTTAACTTAAGCCAAATTCTGACATAGGGTAAAAGTGTTCAGCATGATGAAATCTATCTTTGATGAAATTTTCAAGGAAATTCCGTAATTTTTCTTGGAGTTATTGCCCTTATCTGGACATTTTTTAGCTAATTTTGAAGTTACAGTTTAAAAATCTTCTCCTCTGAAACTACTGAATGAATTTAGATGTGACTATGTATGATTGTTTCTTAGGGTATCCGCACAAAATTTAAATACAAGGCTGTGTGAGACAGGTGAGCGATTACAGGCTCTTAGGAGCCTCTAGTTCTCGTTTGCGTACAGTCTCTCTGACATTTTTCCATTATCTTTTAATTTTCATATGTCTTTACCACCAAGCAAATGTTTCAACTACATATATTTAGACTTGACATATTCTTTAGCACATCACTACTGTATAATCATGATATTAGCTTTGCAATTTGGAGTTGTCATGTGTGATACACGGTATTGAAAACGTGTCTTTGATAGAAAAACTTTGCATCCCTTAGCACATTGACTATTTCAAAGCTTCGTCATAGAGATGATTAAGTATATTGTTATGAAAATGAGAAATATGGGTAAATGTCAGAGAGACTGTACTCCAGCAACAAGAAAAAGAGGAATTTAAAAATCTAGAGGTCTCCACAACGCCAATAACAAGGGTGGAATACACTCGTTGATAAGAGCTCCCACTGTTTTTCCTGTGGTTGGAGTGCAAATTTGCAAATGTTTTGATTTTTCTATTGTTCTCTGTCCTTTTCCGTTCCCCTTTTTTCCCGATTTTTTAGATTTGTCATATCTCTTTACTTGATTCTTATTTGTTGACCCATCAGCTTTCTCTCCTCTGATTATACATAGATAAAATTGTCAATGACCATAAACTTTTAGAATATTCGATTGTTTATGTTTTCAACCGAAATCTAGGATGTAATTAGAGTTCTGTCTGGAAACTAAATTTTTAACCAATGACGTGCTCACCTTAGTTTCAAAACTTTTTAAATCATCATATCCTATCCACTGGTCGCCTTGTACTAGATATGGTACCTTCTGTTCCTCGTCCCGGAACACTTCTGCTCCATTAGCAATCATTGTACATACCTTAAACAAATAAACAATTAAAACAAATGTAATAAAATATATTTCTTAGTCTCGTCCATTACCACTGGACCTACTAGGGCACTGTCAACACCAGAAGATACCTTCCTCGCCTGGCAGTATTTCGTAAGCACACAGGTATAATTTGTCAATGAATTTGTTTGGTAATCAATTTATAAGTTCGCCTGTGATAAATAAAATATCCGTGTAAAACCATATACTAATACTTTCCTCTAATACTCTTATTCACAGAACGTATTTTTTGACAGTCTTTAAAAGCCATATTAAATTTCAATACATTTACCACAGAGTGGACTATCATACCATATCAAACTGATTTAAAAGCAAATCATTATATCTAAAAAGCAGGAAGTCAATGTTACCTCAAAATACGAAATGTATCCCATTTCTTTTGTGTGTGGACCCGCTATTGAACCTCCAGATGCTTCGGCTCCAATGGTATGCACACTCTTGTCTCTTAGTGTAAATCCTCTCCCAAATAGTGGGAAACCAATAATAATTTTGTCACGTGTTGTTCCTTTCTCTAACCAGTAATCAGCTACCCATTTCTGCAGAAAAATTCGATCAAATATAATACAAAATTGTAACACTAAAAAAACCTTATTCCGTGAGCTAGGTCGACCTACCGTGCACCCCCCCCCCCCTTGGACTCTACAACATATGATTTTGGTATTAAACAATATATCCAGTGTTTCTTGCATATGCCGGATTATGTAAATTGATCATGATTTCAAAATAATTGGTAGCATATAGCCGCATGAAAGTCCCACGTTAAATTATTCACATTTGACGAGACGGAAATAGATAAATTGTTCATAAACGATGCTATGGATTAGCTATACAATCGTTATAGACTAGAAACAACTGAATTATCTCATTCAAATATGTGTCTTTTTCATTTTAAAGCGGATTTACAGGAATCAAGAGAAAGCCGAAGGGAATAGTCGATATGGACAATCTTGAGTTCAAGAATGGATTACAGGATTCCTACGCGCACTGCGCTAAGTGTCATAACATATGTAACATTGAATATAAACGTACAAAAGCAATTAATTATTCATCAATATACATGTTCGATAACTCTAGTAAACAAATCTATGTGTATGTTTATTGGTGACTACGTTTATAACTAAGGACTTCTTATCCTTTTATGTATCATGTTTGGCAGTAAAATGTGTTTAAAGTCGATAAGGTGTTCGTTTTTAGAAAAACAACGGTATATAAATACGAGTAACGAATATCATAAAAAATGTGGCATGTTGGGGCATGGTGTTCTTCAAATCTAAACGCTTTCATTTGAGTTGTTTTAATTCTTGGGAGAGGAAATACCTCAAATTATTGTCTTTAACCCATAAAATTCAATGATGTGGACAGGAATCATATACATGGAATAATAAAACATTCATAGGTTAACTTTGAAGCCAACAAGGAACAGTCTAACAACAAGTTTCGTCAGTAACAAGTATGCAAACAGAGCCATATATGATATTTATAAAAACAAATGTTGATACGTATATACATAATTGTAACGTTAATAAATTACTCTGTTAATCCAGCTTTAGTTTTCAGCAGTGTTTTTTGTTCTATGTTTGTCTTTCGTTTCATTTTGTTGGCCATGGTCTTATCTGTCTTCTGAATTAACGATTTCTATCTGCCCCTTAAGGCATCTTTGAATTCCTTTTAAACTAAAATTTTGACCTACCACATTTTTCTGGGCTGCATAGCTTATTTCTGAACTTCTTGCAAACAATGGACTGTTGTGGCCGGTGTTAGAGTCCCAGGCGCCATGGAAATCGTAAGTCATAATGTTGATAAAATCAGAATTTCTGTAAATATTTGAGCTTTAAACGTGTATTTGTTCAATATATGATATCTAAACAATATTCGTTCGTTATGATATAGAATTAACATCCGCTTTAATATGATCTTTTATTTTGAATATAGAGTAGAGCAAGAACTCTCTATTAGTTACACGGGAAAAAGGAATCTCCATCATGAATTTGTTATGTTGATGAGAGGTAGGTAAATTTAACATCTGGTATGTTAGCAATATAAAATAGAGCATCCGTCCAGTATTGGTATCCATCGGAATCTTACTTCATCGTCATAACCGAAGAAGACCCGTTTAATTTTAACAGTACGTATATAAATATTAAAATGGGGAGGTGGGAAAAACCCAATATTTTCATACACCGCTTGCGAGTGTAAACTATAGTTCCTGTTATTTTGAGTGTATATAGATAGACCTTCCACACAAATGACGCTACCCAACAATTAAAGCTTTAGTTTGCAATGTGGTGTTGTGTGTTGTGTGTATGTCTTTTGTTTCATTTTGTTGGCCATTGTCTTGTCTGTCCTCTGACATAACGATTCTGTCTGCACCGTTGGTTTCTTCAAATTTCTTTTAAATGTGACGCCAACACTTGCTTCGTTGATGTTCGTACACCGGGAAGCTGTTTTAACGCAAGCTTCGTGATCAGGAAAGTAGTTAAAGTAAATTGGTCTATTGCAACGAGCTGCTTACTTTGCTATTTCGGGAACATCGTAACCATTATTTATTTTCTCTTCGTCAGCAGGTACAGCAATAGTCAAAAACAGTCGTGGTTTTCCGGTCAAGTTCGCTTCCTTCTCAAAAGCTTGTCTTAGTTCCTGAGAAATACGAAAACATAACATAAAATATGTAATGTTTCAAGACCGCCTCGGTGGAGTAATGATTAGCATGCTCGCCTCGAGTTCGGATGATCGTTGGTTCGATCCCCGGCTGTTTCAAACCAAAGACGTTAAAATTGGTACTTCCTGCTGTTGCACTAAGAAAGCAGCATTTGGGAGTAAGTGCAAAGACTGGTCGGCCTAAAATCAAAAGGATGTATATGAGAAAACTGGTCTGTCATTCTGTAGACTGTTGCTTTGGTGAGCTAGCACATTAAAAGTCCGGCTCAGTGTGTCTGTCCAGAATTTGTTTGATTATTCATGTGCGTTCGTCCTGAATATGTATGAATTATTTGCCGCTGGACGTTAAGCAAATTAAATCAGTCCGTTAATGTTTTAACATAACTTCAATTGCCTTAATAAATAACTTTACCAACTGTCAAATGTTCTCTTTTTATAGTTTGTATATGAAGTCTCCAAATTTTAAGAGCCTATACTATAATTTATTCTTAACAGCAAAGATGATGCCCGTTGTAGTGTTACGCTTTCATTATTTATTTTCTCCGTAATCGAATGCAAATATAAGATATCATTGTCATCTTCATGCTGCTTTAACACGTAATGCTTTTTCTGTGACATGATTTAGCGATAATAATCTATTTAAAGGGTTGTAGGGAAGCATGACGTGGGTGAATGTCAAAGAAACTACACTCCAACCACAAAAAGGGGAACAGATCGGGAGGTCACCACAAGGCCTTCAGCAAGTGTGGAACACCACTCCTTGTAAGACCTCTAAATCGCTACAAATACGTGTATAAGTATAATAATATTGCTTTTACCTGTATATTATAAAAAATTTTCATATCGCAAAACATTTAATACAAGAGACAAACATATGGCCACAATTCCTGACTTGAAACAGGCATATGAGACATGGGATAGATTTAAACTAATTAAGTGTGATCCCAACCCTCCTCCAACATGTGGTCAAAAGATAAAAATCCACGAAAAAAAGTAGTGAAAGACGATTTACAATGTATATAAAAATCAAACAAATTGATACAATCACGACTGATTGATTGATTTGTTGAATGTTGCTGAACGCTCAGCGGTAAATATTCCATGCATATTCAGGACGACACCATATTAATGAATAGTAATAATGAATTAATCCTGCTTTGAAATAGACCGACATGCTGAGCTAACGAAAGCAACAGTCCACAGGAAGCTATTTTTTATAACGAATATGGAATATATGCCAGAAAGACATGCCACTTTACTCAGACACACTATTCTGTCTCTATGCGACCAGGCTTTGCTACTACTGCTAAATAATGCGTGCTAAGCTGAGAAGCAGCAAATACAAGTTGTAATGTCTCTGTTTTAACCCGACCTGAGATCAAACCGATGACCTTCTGCCCTCGAGACGAGCACGCTGACAAGCTCTTCAAGCTTGATCAGCTACAATTATATCGAATCTTATTAAATATTCCTAGAAGAACACACTTCGTGCTCTTTGCTGAAAGGTCAAACAAATTTACTAGTCTGGATTCATTTCCGGACCAACTGACTGTAATACAGAATAAAAAGAAGAAGAAGATGTGGTATGATTGCCAATGAGACATATACAAATAGGAGCTGTGACACGATTGACCAAATGACAGTGTAACATAAACTTCTACAGGTCCCATTATGGCCTTTGACAATGAATTAGTGTCCACGCCATAACGGAATCTGTAAAAGGCCCCGAAATACAAAATGTGAAAGTATTCATAAAATAAGACAATCGACCTAAGCTATTGAAAAAATGGTGAACAAATAACAATAAATGACTAATTAATCAAAGACGGCAATGAGACAGCCATCCAAAAACGTGTAAATTACAAATATCTACAGGTTTCCTTAGGGC
>JARWCS010235607.1:0-13546 GCA_034783895.1 Geukensia demissa
ATGAATGAACTAGCAGACTGGGAGTCAATAAATTCAAAGGACTGAGGAGTCTGGGTGTTTGACAAAGACATGTATTTAAAAAAAATCTCAAATATTTTGGGCAGGTGTCAGGTAAACTTATTGATAAATTGATTAAATTATATCAAATTCCATATTTTATTATTTGACAAATAACCATCAAGAATCTGTGGCCACAAATGAATGAGTATGCCTTACCTCCTTTCTGCATTAAAAGAACATTGCTCAGCAAAAATTGCAAAGAAAAAGGCAACAGTATTCATAATAACACAAAAATGACAGCCTCCACCTTGGTACTCATTTTTACTTCAAATGTCAGTAAGGGATCCAGAAAAGCACGATGTTTTATGTCCCCATCGTGTCAAGTACACCCATTGACAGAAGTGGGAACCTTGCAATTAGCAGCCTGAAATATTTCAGAGAACTCAACATTGTAAGCAATTTATCAAAGCAGACTGCAAAGTTAGCTAGCTTCAACATCGAGTGATAGCCAAAGGGGGAAAAACAGTAAGGGATAGATAATCGCTATTCCTGTAAATTGACTCCGAAATGTTTGTCAGTTATCCACATCCGGTCTTGCTTCCTCCAACAATGAAACAGACTTCTTGTGGAATAACACCATATTTATCGAAATTTTGTTACTAAAAGCTCATTTATACTTCGTCCCGCAATTGTTGCACGACATCTCATGACTGTCGCCTGAACATCGAGCAACTACCGCATGATGTCACGTGATTTTAACTGAGATTTAAATTTTAAACTAACTACGACAAGAATAAACACCCAGAGTTTTTCGTGCGACGTCGCACGACATCGCGCGATGTCTCGCCGCTGTTGCATGTCAGTCGCGCGACGATCGCTTTGGAAGTATAAATGAGCCCTTAGACCTTTATAACAAAATTCGGAGATTTTCATCCTACCTGCCCAATTTTTACACCTGACTTCCTGATTTTTTATTTTCAAATTTCTACTGAAAAAATAATAACTAGAATTATTCCTGTTGTGTCCGAATCCAACCCAGGAGTATTTTTCAATACGACAATTCTGGTCATTGAAACCGAAGACAACAGAATAGAAAATAAAAAAAGTGAAAAAGAAAATAGGCCCCCACCCCAATTTTTTTTTTGAAAAGTTGGATGAGAGCCTAGGAATTTTTTCTCATGGTCTGATCCTTAAAACATGTAAAGACAGGAAATTTTACTCTCATCAAAAACTTTTCCACACAAAACAAACTTTAGTACTCTTACAGAAAAGTCTTGGTTAGCAGTTATATATACCATATAATAGGGTATATGGTGTTTCTGAATGATATCTAGAGGCATACAATAATATTGCAACCCTTACAAAATATTATTTAGCCAATTATCAGTTGAGATTAGGGCTGAAAAGACAAACAAACTTTTATTTAGAAAGACCTTAAGTCAACAAAGATTTAATCAGTAGTTATTAAAATCACTTTTGAAATGGGATACAAAAACAGACATTCTGTGACTGTCAAATTTGACAATAAAAATATTGATTGCTTTGATGGGTAGAAGTTGAATGTTTACTGTTCAAAGTTTAAATGGACGGGAAAATTTTGTAATGGACATGTCAAGTGTCCCCAGTGTGGATTATGTTATTGTTTGATTATCTCCCCTTTGACAATAGACCATTTCATAAGTGTTTTCTTAAACTTTTGTTTGTACAAGAAATAAAACTACATACAAATTGTATATCTATAAAAACATTTTAGTATTGAAAAAATCAGTCCAGGACATTGTACCATAGCTTTGGTGGTATATTTTCGAAATATGTTTTCCTGTGTGAACATGTAAATAATGTGTCCAAAAACACTCCTCTTGAATAAACCATATCAGCACTCTTTATTCTGGTGACTTTCAATGGAAAAATAAGTAAATAGTTCAGATCAGAGTATCTGTAGATGGTGAAAGTCATTTGATAAAATCTTAATTTGATCCAAAGATAAGATCTTTATGAGAAATATATGAAACAGCCTTATTTGAAATTTGAATTGATTATATCATCAGGAGTAATTCTTTTGACTTCATTTCTGGGCTAAAGGAATGTTCATATTTTGTTAAAAAATCAGATTTTTTAAAGGAAATATAGAGGAACACTATAAATTAAGGAGCAAATGATTTATTGATGGAATGTTGCTTATGTCCAGCAGAAAAGATTTCATGCATATTCATGGCAAGAGCATATTAGAATGAACCCTGCTTTGTACTAGACTGACACTGAGCAAGATTTTTACATGCTAGCCCATGAAAGCAACAGTCTGCAGGAAGAAATGCCACTTTACCCAGACACATTATTCTGACTCTGGCTGACCAGTCTTTGCTCTTACTCTTAAATGCTGCAGCAAATACGAATTCTAATGTGTTTGGTTTGACCTATCCAGGGATTGAATCCATAACCTTCTGCACTCAAGGCTAGCACACTAACGATTACACTACTGAGGCAAGGAACAAATCAGTATGACGTTAATGGACATGAGAAACATTGTCACGAAATACAAAATATTCCAAATGCAAGTGAACAGCTCGTTCATGGTTGTTCTTCATCATTAAAATATTAAAACAAATGGCCTCCATTAGTGAACCAAATTCCAGCATTAAGATGGCCCCTAGAACTGATATAAAGTTTATTGATTTTCCACTCTAGCTCTTTACTCTAAATTTTTTAATTCTGAAAAATGATTGACCCCGCCACATACTAATGTGCCTGTCCCAAGCCAGGAACCTGTAGTCCAGTGATTGTGGTTGTTTTATTAGTCATTTATTGTTATATGTTCACCATTTTTGCATTAAATTAGGTCAATTGTTGTGTTTTATGTATAGTTTCACATTTTGTATTTCGGGGCCTTTTACATCTTCCGTTATGGTATGGACTCTGGTTCATTGTTGAAGGCCGTAATGGGACCTGTAGAAGTTAAAATTCTACTGTCATTTAGTGGGTGGCTTTCTCGTGGACAATCATGCCACATCACCTGGTTTAAAAAGAAATATTTGTATATATATATAACTTTAAGTCATTTATTGTTAAATATGCAGAGATTTAAAATGTAAACACCCGTTCCAGCAGCAACAAGACGATGTTACTGGTTGTCTAAATGATATCAGTTATGCATTATGACACTAACAAACCTTGGCAACACTAATTTATATTTGAAGTAATTCCAAAATTCATATGCAAATTTGTTATAATTCTCCGGGTCTGATTTATAGTGCAATTAATTATGAAGAGTTGAATAAATTTATTTTATCCACGTACACGTTCTTCATTTTATTAGTTGTAAACATACATTTCAGTCCAAACATAAACAAAATAAAAATTTTAAGTTTCTTGTGCCAGGTACCAGTCACAGGAAAGTTATAACATTTTATATTTTTTAAGTTAATTGAACAATAACATTAGATTACTGTAAAAATCATAGTCGTTTCTTTAATCACTTGGGCAATTTCTATATAGTACACATTTGTTAGAACACTACAAAAAACCTATTCTTTTCGTTTGAGCTTTTCAGGCGAGATGGACAAAAACGCTTCTTTTCAACATTTTAATGGATAATTATTCAGGAAAAACACGTAGTCTTTTATTCAGGTCAAATTGTCATTTCATGAAAATTAAATTTTAAGCCCTTTCGTTTATTTTCTTTTTCTCAGCAAGAATGTTAGACAAGCATTAACATTCCCACTGTTGTGACTACAAATCCGTTCCTTTACCGGTTGTAACTAACATCAATTTTGACTATACACCGGCTTTGTCTACTGAGTAACACGACCAGGGATGTGGTCAATTACATTAGAACATAATAAAGTGCTCTCGACCAATGAAACAGTAGGATTTTTTCTCTCTTAACTGTGAAGAACCATTTTCTTAATAGGGATTATCCTATTGTTCAACTGTATTTGTCATAAAGGCCTGAGGTCTTTTTAACACCTCACTTATTCTGTTCTATGCTCCAGCAATAAAAATCAATTATCGATACATAACCTGATTATTATGATTGAAAAAAGAATTAAAATATTTACAACACTTAAAAACCATAATAAACTAAATCTGTTTCTTTCTTGACTTTTATGCACGACCTTTCTGTTTAAGATTTTTTCATAATAATGAGGCAACATGTAACAATTACGAATAAAGTGAATTTCAAATAAATATAAATTCATTATTAATGAAAAAAACTTTTTGTGAAAACTATTCATTACATTAATTAAGTTAAAATACATTTTAACCTGAGATAAGCATTTTCGTCCGATTTCGTTCATATTTTATGATTTTCGAATATTGATATCACTAAACATACCTTGTAAAGCGGAATTATATAGTAAAATATTTTTCTGATTAAATTATTCTTTAAAATTGCATTGGAACAACAGAATAATCCCATTATAAATAGCATGGTTCTTTACAGTTTGAAGAGACAAAACCCTACCGTTTCATTGGCGAAAATACTTTACTGCATTCAAATGAAAAAAAAAATTTCCAAATTATACATTGTGTCATCCAGGCAGGTACATGTAGTAACATCCTTTACCCATTTGCGACAGAATAAAAACACAACATGTTTTCACTTTATTTGTTGAAGGTAAAATGCCATTTAAATATACGTTATATGAAAAGATAGCACATTTGTTGAACTTTCCAAAAACATTCAATAAAATTACAATTACAATTACAAGGATTTTGAAATGTAATTAATTAAATTACAAATTACAAGATACTATTTTATTAGCAAAAGCGGGACAAACAAACGTGATAGTTAAATACAAGGCAGTATGGAGTTCAATCCTAGTGAACAGACACCAAAATTTAACTATTTTCATAAAGTGTTCTGTCTTATCCATCTTATAAATGAAAAAAAAATATATTAAAATATTTTACCATTTTAGAAAGTAAATATATTGGTATAAAGGTACCAAATTAGGACATATTGTTCGAATATGGAAATTTCTAATCATTCACATGTACAGTTTTGTTATATAGATTGTCCACATCCAACGTTCAACCAAATATTATAATTAATGAGATGTTAATTTTTTTGTGTACATACCAAGTAAAAATTTAATTCAAGTATGCAGAGATATATTTTTCATGCAAAGGTCAGTGAAATTAAAAATAATCTTGGAGAATGCAAGCTTTTTTAGAAAAACATGGGATAAGACCATGGTAAATAAAACAATCATGTGAATAAACAGGTTTTTTTCCCTCAAATTATCAGTTCTGAGATTTATGTTCAGATTTGTTGTGATCAGTTTAAAATTCAATTTGGGGCATTTATGAAGTATTAAAAACCCCAGATCTTTCGATGTCATTTTCCTTTTAATCATCTACATGTAAATGACCTTAGGGTGCACTAATTAGGACTTGCTAATCATTTCAAACACAAGCTGTAAACATAACAAACAAAGGATTAGAAGCCATAATATTTCTAGGTATTTTGATTGTCAATTCATTTTCATGTGTTCAAATCAATTCTGATAAATATTAATAAAAATTTTATTTGCATTTTTCAGTTTAACACATTTTATCTTGATAAAAACAGAGACAATAGACAAAATAAAACAGCAATTTGAAAAGAAATTTTGAAAAGAATTGAAGTTCATACGCAAATTTCTGGAAACAAATTTAATCATCGTAATACAAAGTTCAGCTCAGCTTTTCTGAATGGTCTCACAAGGACAACTTTTTTATTTCCTATCTATCAGAGTGTAATTGAATGTAATTGAAAAGTAATTGGAATTACAGGCCTTTTTTCAGAAGTAATTAATTAAATTACAATTACAAGTAATTGAAAATTTGGCCAATTACACATTACTTTCAATTACATCAAAATATGTAATTTATTACGCTCAATTACAATTACATATTACAATTACCCCATCCCTGAACACGACGGGTGCCATTAGTAGAACAGAAGTTCCTGACCCTTCCGGAGCACCTGAACTCAGCCTGGTTTTTGTAGGGTTCGTGCTACAGATTTAGTTTTCAGTGTAGTGTTGTGTGTTCTATGTTTGTCTTTCGTTTCATATTGTTGGCCATGGTCTTGTCTGTCTGCTGATTTAACGATTTCTGTCTCCCCCTTTGGTATCTTCGAATTGCTTTTATGTACTGGATATGGTGTCATTTTTACAGTTAAACATTCTTGTACAACAAATATATTTTAGTTGAAATTCTTTTTAAATTTTTCAAAACTGACCTTTTATCAATTAATGATTTCAGGCTTTTAAGTGTCAGTTATTTTGTCTTCCTTGTACGAGTTTTAAGATATACGTTTGGCAAATATTCGGAACACTTCCGCTTTTCAAAATTGATTAATCACGTTACGTTACTTTAGGCGACGAAGCAGAAACCTTCCGAATAAATTTTAGCGGGATGGCGCTCGCGAGGGGAAAAAAGGGATATACTTTTTGGCAAATACCACGGCAGACGGTAAAAAAGACATATTTTCAGGCATATATACCAGCAGCTGAAATGGCCGAATTCGTTAACATATGCATAAAATACACTGGCTATGAACCAATCAGAATCATGGATTATTATATAAGGTGTAATTACAAAACTTATTCGATTATTCTATATTGTCTGGTGGGTCAAATTAAAATTAAAACTTTTACACATGGATGATGAGTTAATTAAAATATGCATGTCCTATATTCAGAAAAAATATTAAAAAAGATATTTTGATCTTAAATTTAAGCAAGAAAAACATCTTGTCAGAAAATATTTAACATACGAAAATCAAATGTTAGGAATTATTAATCTACTATTCTTTAATGAAGCTCTGATTGATCGACCCTCTTAAGGAAAAAAATATGTATTGATATGTTTATTGAAAACCAGTAGGCCTTCTATATTCAAGTATGCTATGAAACGACGGTTTTGCATTTGTTTAAAATACGGAAAGGCTTAGGAACGTATTGCACTAAGTAGTTATTCCTACCGTCTGATTTGGTTTCCTATGCCGATTTATTCGGTTTTGAGTTTTAGTTTTTCTAAGTATGGATCTCGCACTTCTTATGTTTAAGTTCTAATGTAACTGATGAATGGTTACTACTTAAAATGTACATAAAGCTTCACAAAATTCACAATATTGAAAATATTCAAAATTGGTCAACATATATTTTTTCACATGATCAAACCAGCAACAATGAAGCAATGCAACAAGGAATTCAAAAACCAGTATAAAAACTTGAAAATGCAATTCTAATGGTTTCTTTGATATTTTGTTTCTGTTCTGGAGTTGGGAGTGAAAAAACTTGAAACTGCAATTCTAATGGTCTCTGTGATATTTTGTTTCTGTTCTGGAGTTGGGAATAAAAATAACTTCTTTGATCTTAAAAATCCAAACAAATTCAAATACATCTTGTGTTATATTCTGACTTTCAGTAACATGCCTCGTCGTTTAATAAAATCAATAATCCAAATACAGGGTTTGAATCTATGATTATAACTATTAGGTGATTCTAAATATTAATCTTCTTTGTACTTCAATCACGTATTTTAAAAACAATAAAAAGGTAATTTTGTACGTTATCAACTACATATTTACAAATATCATATAAATTTTTATTAAAGATCAAAAGTATAAAAAGCCAAAATCAGTAGTAATTCAAAAACAGTATCTTCAAGCTTGCCATATCGTACCTATCCAGAGAAGAAGACCAGAAAAATGAACCAACTCTTGGTTGTTTGTCTCATATTGGCTGTTGCAGGTAGGTAACATTTACAATTATTCGATTTTATAGAGGCCGAAGTGGACATGATATTTTAACTTCTTAAAGAAATTTTCAAGTTCTACGATTTCCTAATATAAAATTTCTCAACTTTATATCTATTGAAAAGTTCATCGCCATCGTAATTTGGTTGACTGGTTTGAAATATGCACTTCCGAAACGAAAATAGATATCTTCCCGATCGTGTCTAAACAATGGCTTCAACTACCGAGTAACACAGCAGGTGACATTACTAGAGCAAAAGTTGCTTACACTTCTGGAGCACCTGAACTTAGCCTTTATTAGGTAGGGTTCTTGTTACTCCAGCTAAGGTTTTCAACTAGTTTTTGTCTTTCGTTTTATCGGTGGCCTTGATCTTGTCTGTCTGACAATGATTTCAATTTCCTATTTTATTTTTTTTAAATCCTACAATGTTTGTAACTTTACATTATTTAGATCTCGGCTTTCCTATGTTTCGGTTCTAATGCTACTGATGAGAGGTTTATTCTCGAAATACTGCATATCAAAATTGACCGTACTAATACAAAATTTGTATGTAAACTTGTATCCAAATTGTAGTTGTTAGCGACAACCATCTCTGGTATTGGGCCAGATAACCATATTATTTATGGATGAAGGATGAAGGATAAAAATATTCTCGTTTTTATAAATTGTCTTTCGATCTGAATTAAACTTTAAAAAAGTGAGTAGTGAGTTTTATAAACTTGTCAAACTTCATTATGTGGAAGAAAATTATGATTGTGTTAAGACAATAGCTGGAGAGATGTCCATAAATATACATTTGTACCTCAATGTTAGAGTGACTATCAAATATATGAATATTTCAGATGATATTCTCAGCGTTTTGACAGTTAGATAGATATTATTCATCATCCTTATTCAGGGTTTACAGTTCATGCCCGACCCTTTACAAATCTCAAACATTCATATCAAGTGGGTCTTTAAAACCTTTTATATATATACTTGGTCATAAGTTTTTTAACCAATTTTCGAAATGTAACAATTCAATAATAAAACTGTTTAATTTAACTTATTAATGCAAGTTATCAAAGTTCAATTCTGAAATATTTGTTTGATAAAATATTGAAAAAATATGACGAAGAAAAAGTAGTTAATTTTTCAAAAACAGTCACAATTTTTTTTCCTTAAAAAGGAGGGGGTTAAGTTTTGCCAGGTATGGAGATAATTTAATTCTTTTTCAGAAAGTATCTAACGCAGATTGTAGTTAACTGATAAAACTTTAAGTATTTGATATACTCTATTTTCCTTGTTCAGTGATATTTTGTGAATAAGCTTTTTTCGACAAACTGTTCATCATTCATGTATCATAAATACTGAAGCTATTGGTATACTACCCTTTTTGGTTTTTCTGTAGGAATCAAATGAACACTTTGACAAAACCAAAAAAACAGGTGGCCCTTAACTTTTGCCCAAGTGTATATCTTATTTGTTTCACGTAAATAAGACCAAACGTATATGAAAGGATCCTCGGCTGGATTCATTAAATTTTGATATTTTCTGTTAGTGGTTTTGGCCAGCAACAGTAAACTTAATACCCTTTATAAGAAGATAGCACGATTGAAATCGTCTGTTCTCTGGTCCACCAGACGTAACTGTAACGTTTTTTTAAATATACTTTATTCTTTTTTTCCTTTTCATTACTAGTTATTTGTTGTGCTTTGCCAACTTGATTTACTAGTTGGTATCAATAAAAATCCACTGCCGAAATGCGGTTCTGGTCTATTCTTCAAAAACATGTCCTTGCCACTTAATATTTCCATGTTTGAAACTAAAGTGATTTCACGATATAATTTTGTTGGTCTTTGTTGCTTAGGAGCTGTGATTGGAGAGGAGCCTATGTGTATATGTCCTAGAATATTCAACCCAATATGTTCCACTACTGGCAAAACCTTTAACAGCATTTGTGATATGAATTGCTAGTAAGTAATATTATCAATTATAAATAGAATATTTTTCATATATTTATAAAATTTTGCCTTGATAAAAAATTCCTTTAAACTCATTGATTAATTGATTGCGAGCAATAAATTAGCCGTTCTCAAAGGAATCAAATGACTTATCAATAAATAAAAATACGAGCGAGGAGGTCAGCCCGGGGATTTTTCTTGCTACGGAATGCCAAAAAGGCACCGTTTGGGTAGGGGCAGGCCATTTTGCAAATTTTTAAAAGGCCACGAACAGGTATCATAACGAACTGTATATGGTTTTTAACATGCTGAAAGGGTTGCTTTAAAATGTTCTCTCATGTTAAAAAGTAATATTATATTTCATCACTGTACAACATGACCATCGAAGGACAGACAATACTGCACAATTTTTTTACGTTTAAAACTAATAATATAACAAAACGATTTCGAAAGAGTTGTTTCAAAAAACAATGCATTTTACCTCATTAAAGAAATTTCAAAGATGCAATTGATGTTTAATCTTGCACATTTCCGTTTCTTAGACCAAAATTGTCAGCATTTTGAGTATTGTCAGCAAAGATTGTTATTTGTCATTAATGGGAACTAAAACTAATTTGTTTGTTTAATTTGTAGCGGAGAAACTCAGGCTTGTGCAGGATCGTGCCCATGTGCGACGTAGATTTGATGATTAAAATGTAAGTATATCTAAATAGAATTGACTTAAAACATTGCCTTGATTTCAAAATTAAATTATTTATAACATAGCATTGCGTGATCTTGATGTTAAGGCAAGGCGGCAATGATGTTTTGGTAAGATTTAATTTGAGTTTGATCAAACAATCAGATAGCCAACTGCAAAGAGAGAAATATTTTTAAAGACATTTTTCAAAGATGAAGAATAATAGATATTAGCCATTTTTCATTACTATCCAAATTCTTAAGCCAAAAATGAGGATTAATGACCCTTGTCCTTTGAACTTCTTCATCGTCGTTTAATCCGTCAGAAAAAAATGACTTTTCAATTTATATTTTTAATCCGTAAATCCTCAAAGAAGTAAACAAAAATGTAAGATGACACTTAAGTTTGGAAGTCCGTATTAGACTACGACGGAAAAGAAATTTAAAGACCCAAAAGTACAAATTTGAAACAAACAAAAAATCAACACAAAAATGAAAGTGATCTCAAACTTCTTTTTAAAAAATAAGGGTATCAAGCTTATGTAAGGCAGTAAGAGATATCCGTCGTAAATAGCTTATTTATCATATATGTATGCCTGCATTGACCGATTGCTTTCCACTGGTAGTTTTAATACGTGGAGGAATATCCGAATCTATGATTTTGTTCCATCACATATTTTTCTTTTCATTTATAGGAATGGACATCTTCACGGCAAAGAATAAAGTTTACGGACTCGACAATATGATATTTCAATTGTATAAATGATTTTCCTGTAATTATGATTTGTTCAAGTATTTGAAAATTATCATTAAATGGTTACTTAATTATGTTCTAGTTTAAAATTCATTCATTTTACATATAGGAAATGTAACTAACAGATGTAACAGGAAAGCATCAACTTACATAATTCTTTAATTACAACAATTGTCAAAAATTCCGAACTTATTACGTGTATAACAAATTGATATTGAAAGCAAGATCATTAATAAGACCATGGTCAACAAAACGAAACGAATGTCAAACATACGTTCACAAAAATATTCAGAAAACTACAAGTCTGCTGATGTATATGCTTATTGTGAAGATTAGAAATGTATATATTTACTCAGGTAAAAACTAAAACATTCAACATAAATTAAAGTATATAACCCTCACACCATCATCACAAACACTACAAATAAAGATTCTAGTATGGTTCGTGCTCATAAGAAAATAGGAGCCAAAATAAGATTTGAATAAAAGGTTTAGCAAGTCTCTAATCTCTGATCACTTATAGCAAACCCCCAAGACCGGAGTTTATACATAAGCCGTCCCGTTTCTGCACTTGCGGGTGAAACCGTGCAAAGGGGGCGTTTATACGTTTAAGATCACTTCCCAACAACTCGTCCACTGGTGGCCAGTTTCTTCGGCTCAATTTGCCGCCCTTACTCAAACAGTCACAATCTGGCTTTCTGCGGCTAAAAAAATTCTCGGTCTGATCCCCATCCTTTTTAAAAAAGAATAGGAATCTATGTCAGAAAGACACGACCCACATCTTTTCTTGATTTTGCATACGTAATTTATAGTTAAGCTTTTGCCTTTACTTCGCTAAACCGTGGGGCATGACAGGTTGATATCAAGGCAGTCCCACGCACAATCGGATATATATCCAGTGGCCCTTTAATAAGGAATATTAAAATACTTCTTTTTGCCTGCGCTTTTTGACAAAATGTAAGAAAAATTCTTGTCAAATAATACATTACTTTTCTATTTGTGACCATGCCAAAGGCAATAGAATATGCTGCTGTTTCATTGTAATCGGTTTTTCTCTAATGATATTATCATAGCAAAAATTTTACTGTTTCGATTGTAAATTGTTATTCCATAATTATATTATCAAAGAAAAATGGTGATATGATTTCCTTTCTGCATAAATCACAAAGAGGGTATGTTGGTAATCTTTCTTATTTCAAACTTACCTTGCTTACCTATGTGGCGATATTCCTGCTTCCCCCTGTCTATGGGGTTTATATGTCAAAGTTGACTGGTCAAAGTATCAGGATTTGACGTTCAGCAGGATACATCCAATCAGGGATGAAATCGTCCCTCCTTCAATGTTATGGTCGTCATCATAATTTAGTTGGTCCCTATGGTATCAGTGTAGTTTCCGACCTGTTTCCGGTATGTCAACAATACAGTTAACCTCTTCGTGATTGACGTTAACCCGCATTAGTTAAAATATTCCAAGACAGATGTCACGCATAGGAGAGCTGGTTTTTAACCTTCGGGAGCACCTGCCTCACTCTTTGCAAAGAGAATTTGTGAATCAAATCTTCAGTTCTTTTTGTTTCCGTTTTTGCACCTTTTTGTTTCGAATTTGTCTTGTCTTTTAGAAATATGCACTTCATTTATGGATGTCTTCTACTTTGGACTTATAAGCACGAAAGGCAGAACACTAAACGAATGAAACAAACAAGCGTCCCAAATAATCAAAAATATGTTTACACCTCAAAAGAAAGAATCTAACAGTTTTTTGTTCATTTAATAAAATTGACCTACTCCTAAAAATAATTGAATACATTTATAACATAAAATTACAAAATCACATCCTCTTTTTATGCTGAAATGAGGACAAAATAACATTTAATGATCATTTGTCTCATTTTTTGTAAAAAATTGTAAATTTTTTAAAATATCGCTGATTTCTGAAAATTGATTTTTTAAAATTTTTTTAACTTATTTTTGGAGGGTAAAAATGCAACAAAATATAAAAATTCATGGATTTAAAAAAAACATTTTTATTATTATAGGACATTTGTAAACATTATGAAAATGAAAGGATATGGAATAAATACCGCAAGAAAGGCTGATCACGTACCCCCTTTTGACCCCAATGACACTCGAGGGGGAGAAGGCTGAAAGTTTTAACGTCTACACATCAATTAAACATGATAAATGCTCTGTCGGATAAAATAAACATTAATATATCCTGCCCTGCTATTTATATTTGTGCCGAGACCACATTATGTTTCTTAATCTATATTTAGATGTTCTTGGGCTGATAAGGCTTACCATAGTTTATGACCAAAATAGTAGCGAGAGAAGAAATTTTTTATTTTGTTCAAACCACGGTTTTTTAAAAAGAAAAGTAGAGTGTCCCAAGCCAGAAACCTGTAGTCCAGTGGTTGTCGTTGTTT
>JARWCS010235717.1:0-13545 GCA_034783895.1 Geukensia demissa
TTAAACAAACATTGTTATTTTATAACTTGTTTTGCTTGTTTTGGGTTTAACACCAACATCTGAGAACCTGGTGAGAACCTCACACTGGTTAGATAACTGACATACTATGGTGTGAATATTGTTGTGGGTAGCTTTAGTGATTGAACTGTACATATGCCATGTATAAAACTATTTTAAACAGTTAAATACTGTATCATAATGATGATAAATATGGATGTGCTCCTAACCAAAGGAGGTAGCTATCTGTTTAGGAAAATTACCTAAGGGTGAGATGATAAACTGGCAAAGGTGTGGACTACCTGTTAGTTACATATATGTATGTAATTTATAAACTGTGTTGTTACTGTCTGAAGATAGAAACATGTCAACTTCATAAATGAATTACAGACTTATTTTTTCATGAAATTAATAATCTGCTATTTGCAAATATCCAGGGGGTTTTAGATATTTTTTTTATTGTCAACATCCCTTGCCAAATAATACACTATTCACAACAGAAAATTATTAAAAACATACCCTGTTCTGGGAAAGGAAAAAATGTATACCCTATTCTAGACTTGCAATGAAATTGTATACTTAGTTCTAGACATTTTTATTTGGTAGTTGCCTCAATTTCAAATATCTGGTATCCTGCTTTTTAATAATAATAATAAAAAAAAACAACTTAAATCATTAATAAATATATAGCAAAATAACAATAAACTCCTAGAATCTATGTTCTGTTTTAAACTCATTATATATCAGCTAACACTTATTTTTGAATCACAGCTTCAGTCATACATGCAAATTAACAACAGTTTTGTTGAAAAGGGTGATCCTGAAACAACAAGCATGACACAAAAAAGCCACCCTTAACTGTGACACACTCATGCTACTAAAACTGTAGGAAGTGGCTCCCCACCCCAACCCAACCGGTTTCAAACAGACATATATGCTAACCATAAACAGCAATAAAAATCATAAAAATGCAATATCATTTGCCTGATGTGGTCTTCTGATTTCTTATAAAATTTTACAAATAGTTTGAAAATCTTACCTAAATCACTATCATTTTTTGGTACTGGTTTTGGTGATTTATCTGTATTTGATGTAGATGTCTCTCTTGTAGGTACACTACTTGGTACACTTCCTGGAGTCCCAGATAAATTTATATTTGGTATGCTAAAAATGATATATGTAATACAATAAATTATACATCCTTTCATCATACAATATCAATTACAAATTATATGATTGCTCTCTTAAAATTTTTCATTCTTGTATATCTAGAAGGAGATTAAGCTTTATATCTATCCTGATGGGTAAAATTTTTGTAATATTTTTAACAAACAATGGTGGAACTACCCAAACAATTCCATTGGTTTATTAAAACAATATTTCCAGCATTAAGAAAAAGTACACCAAAGGAAATTTGCCATGACTTAAGTAAAAATTATCAAAAATTCAGCTATGAATTATGACATGTTATATATCATTGGTTTTTGTTGCAATTTAAAAGGTACCTCCTGAAAAGACTTAAAAAGGGATGTTTAATGAGACTGTGAAAAGAAAAAGTGTGTTTCACAAGGCAAAAAATAATGATATGGAAAGGATAAAACCAGAAGTTTGGATATCTGACAAAACTGGCTGTACATGAGAGGTAAACATCCTGGTACCAATACCTTAATGTCATCTCAGATGAGCACCATAACAATTTATCAGTAAATGAACAAAAACCCCCTATTTAAAAAAAAAATAAACATAAAATAACTAGAGGCTCAGGAGGCTGAGCCTATATTACTCACTTGACATTAGGCCAATTAAAAAACAAAAAAAATAAATGACCAATAGCAGCCATGATTTTTGTTTCACTAAAGAAAGGACCTTGCATAGATGCTTCTTGTCAAATATTGTTCCATTTGGCTAAGCAGTTTCAGAGATTTTTTTTTTTTATGTTTCAGCCAATTAGGACCACAATCATCCATGACAACCACAATTTTTGTCGGATCCAGATAAAATGAAAAATTTTTTATCATGTTTATAACGGACTTTTCAAAGATGCCCTACATCAAATATAAATCCATTTGGCAATGCAGTTTTAAGGAGGAGAAAATTTTTTAATGAATCAGCCAATCAGAAACAAAAATTGTCTGTGGTGGCCATATTTTTCTAAGATCCAGACAAATTGATTGATTGATTGACTGATTGTTGTTTAACATCCAGTGGCAAATATTTCATGCATATTCAGGACTTGAACAAGTTATCAAACAATAAATCATAAAAGTGCTAGCTTGAGGAAGGCTGGGAAATTTAATAGCCACAGGATGCCAAATTGGGACTGTTTGGTTAGGGGGTGGGAAATTTAGCCTAAGCAACTGGTCACCTACGGACCACTCATTACGAACTGTTGCAAAAGGATCTGAGAGCGTGGCATTTTCCCAACATAGTGCACAGCAATAGCGTTCCCGTCCGAGACGGGTTAAGAATTTAGAGATCCGGCCCAACCAACAGACATCCTTTAGGAGGGGTTCCTGGCGGAGAAAATGAGCAACCAATTTCTTAACCTGGCTAATCTCGCGGTGGTTGAGTATTTATACATCCCGCTCAACCAACGGAGAGTTCTACCTGCAGGCGAAGAACCCGAATGGCTATTTCTGTACATTGGTGGCCCTTGCCCGGACAAAATGAGGAAATCTTATAAAGGACCTTTCACAGATGCTTCACACTAAATATAAATCTATTAAGCAAAGCGGTTTCAGAGGAGAAGTACCATCCAATCAGAAACAAGAATCCTCCGTGGCTGCCATGTTTTGTGTGAACAAAATGAGGAAACTTTATAAAGATGAAATGAAAAGATATGTGGTAAATGTCAGAAAGACTGCACTCCAACCATCAAATAAAAAGGACCTTCCACAGATGCTCCACATTAAATATTAATCCATTTGGTTCAGCGGTTTCAGAGGAAAAGATTTTTATATGTATCAGCTAATCAGAAACAAGAATTGTCCACGGTGGCCATGTTTTTTGTCTAAGGAAACTTTGAAAAGGTCCTTCCATAAATGCTTCCTGTAAAGTTCGGTTCTATATGACGTAATGGTTTCAGAGAAGAGGATGAAAATGTTAAAATTTTTGGAACAGGGATGAATGATGGATGCCAAGTGATGACAAAAGCTCAAGTGGCCATTGGCCAGGTGAGTTAAAAACAGATCGTACCTAGACTGTGTGGCTACAGTATTATATTGCTGTATGAGAATCATAGCTCCATCTAAAAGGCACTGAATATCTCTTAACCACTGTATTCTGGCTTCTACATTTTGTCGTTCCTGGCCTTCCATAAGACGTAATTCTTCATCTGTTAAACCTTCAGGATTTGATGGAGGTATAGGCATTCCTTAAAAAAATATAAACAGCTAAATTATACCTCCAAACTAGACAAAATTTCACTGGTTACATTCCAGAATGTACTGCTATTGCTGCAATTAGTGGTATGACCTCAAAAAATTTGGAAGGAGAATGGTGGCACAATTTTTGCTGGAAACAAGTTTTAATAAGTGTAATCTGATATTCTAAATAATACATTAATCCCAATTTCCAGCCTCAATTTATTGCTAATATTTTCAATTTTGAAAATTAGCAAATATTACCAGATTTTTCAATTTTTGAATGGATAGTTGATTCACTGTCACTTTGGGACTTTTTAGGATTTCTGACAACATCTATTGAGATAATTTTGAAAAAAATAAAAATTGATTGCTTACTTTAGAAAATTCATGATTTATTTTTCAGTGCTAACAAAAACTCAAAATAATTGTCACACTAAATCTACCGTGATTCCATTGTAAATATCAGGCGATCACCTGCCATGAGGGTCTGACAGGTTAACATGTATGAAAAAAAGGTATAATTTTTCCCCTCTTTTTATTTAATCCTTGTGCAAATGTATACTTCAGA
This sequence comes from Geukensia demissa, assembly GCA_034783895.1. Taxonomy (NCBI): domain Eukaryota; kingdom Metazoa; phylum Mollusca; class Bivalvia; order Mytilida; family Mytilidae; genus Geukensia; species Geukensia demissa. Next base: position 3,931 of record JARWCS010235717.1, read on the forward strand.
TAAAAACATCTATGTGTGATAATTACCTTGTCCACCATAAGGCATGAATAATGGGAACATTGGTGGCATGAATGGTGGCATATTTGGCAGTGTAGTAGTTGGTGTTGATGTTGGCTGTGTTCCTGTGGATGTAACTGTAGATGTTGTACTTCCTGGAGTACTGGGTGTGGCAGGGGTTCCAGTAGTAGATGGCACTCCTGTTGTAGCTAAATACAGACAAGAAAATGGTACTGAGATTTTGTCTTGAAACAAAAAAGACATAGCGATCAATTTGTATAGATATATAATGGTCCACTAATGGTATAAGTTTTATTTCATTTTCTATATTTTGGTATTTCATCCTAAATTAGTAAACATCCAATTCACTATGGGATCATTTTCAAAATATAATTTAAAAAATATAAGCACTTCTAATGTGGTGATATGAATAAGTCTGGTTTTATTTTCTAGATTATACAGCACAATTTCCATACAGGTGCTTGCCCTTAACTACCATATTGACCATAATATATGGGGATGATGACCGACATCGAAAGGAATTTTATGTACAATATCATGTCTATAAAATTCATAAGCTTCCATCGGAACCTGGTGTCTCGCCTGCTCTAAGCATTGCCAGTATATACAGTATTCTATATTAATATCATGTCTATAAAATCATACCTGGTTGTTGAAGTGGCTGTTGAGGTGGCCATCCTGGCATGGGTGGCATCCCAGGAAAAGCCTGAAACACTTAAAGAGAACAAATTTAAAATTTAAAGCAAACTGTTATCAGCAACAGCCTTATCTTTAGCTAATGAATCAAAGATTAGCAAATTACCTTTAAACTGGTTAACTTACAATAGAGTTATATGTTGCCTTTTCAATAGAGGATCTAGGGTAATAGCTCTTTGGCCTTGGTAGTATTAAGGTGAATATTGTATTGTCAATTTCATTGATCTACTTGAGACTGCCAAGTCATATGATCATTGTTCAGGTGATTTTATTGTCATCTTTAAAGACATGCATTATCTTTACTGGGAAAAGAAAAGTAATTTTGGTCTTACCTGAATTTTTCCCATAGACTTATAATGAGGAATGAATCAATATTAAAGAAAAAAAGTCTCAACTTATAGTCCAAAAAATATGGAACACATGAACTCCTACAATATTAGAACACAGCTGGTTCTTTGTTTTGATAATGTTTTCATGGTTCTTGGCTAAGTTAAAAGTTTGTCAGTTCATAACATATAAGTGGTATATTTTGTTAACCTTTTAAGATAAAATATTGAGAGCCAATCAAATTAACATTACTTCTTCAAAATCTTTGCAACGTACATATGTTATTTTTTTCATCACATGCTTTTTCACATTTACCCCCTCGAAAACTTCTACTGAGTAGTACATCTGGGTTGTGCATATACTAATGACACACCAATGCGTAGGATTCAAAATTATCTCCCTCAAATGTTTATCTTTTTTATTTCAATATCATATCATCAATACACAGCAAGTTCTTGTACTTTTACAATATTGATCTGAACAACTAGAAATGAAAATATGAACTGTAATTTGGCAGTCCCTTAAAGTTAATCAATGAAATTGACATGTTCACCTTTGTACTTCCAAGACAATGAGCTTTTTAATACTCTTAATCTTCTATTTAAAAAGCAACATATAACCATATCTTAAATGAAACAGGTGGTTAAAGAAAATTTATTAAAGGCTACTAACACTGTAAACTACTGGCAACTATCAACATGGACATCTAAATTCTTTGGTGTTTTATTAAATATAGTCAAATATAGGTTTTATATTAAGTCTTATCTTATATATATTCTACTAAAAACTTTTTCAAAATTCTGCTGTGAAGGCAATTCTAGGCCATTTTTCATAAAAATAAAACAGTTTAACCCAGAAATGGCTGGTTTGTTTGTATTCTTTTAAAATTTATTTTCATACTGTTTAAAGGTTATAGTTGTCAGCTCACATGATCCAAATAGCACTCGTTTTGGCTGTTTATTCACAATTACAAATAAAAAAAAACCTTCTCAAAACTGCTCGGCCAATCGGGAAGAAACTATTGTAAAATTGTTTTGGTGATACTATTTCAAAATTGTATTTGGTATCCCTTTTAGTCATCCAAGAAAGCCACTGTTACAAAAATTAAAAAGGTGGTGGTATATTTTTTAAATCTATTAGGCCAATAGCAACAAAATTTTGGTGGCATTGTCCTTAGATGGTCTTCTACCAAAATTGTGTCCAGTATCCCCTCCTGCCAACTAAATGGCCATGAACTTAATTTAAATAGGACCCTATGGCAAATTCACTTAAAAATATTGCAAACAAAGTTACCAGTAAATGGAGTGGTCCACTACCAAAATGATGTCAGGCAACCACATGAGCCAACCAAGATGGCTGCCATTGCTAAAATAGTTAAAAAAGGAAAAAGATGGGGGGAGTACAATCAAAATATATTCTTATCTGAAACTACTAAGCCAATTACAAAAACTTTTTAAGTATGGTTCTAAGATGGTCATACACCAAAATTGTGCTTGGTATCCCTGCCACCCAATCAAGATTGCCATCACAGCTGAATTAAGTTCAATATTGGACCCTAAGGGAAATTCACTTGAAAAGTTTTTGGGTGGTCCTCTAACAATTTTGCACATGACAGCCCCATTTACCAATTTAGATGGCTACCATAGCTAAACTTATTTTTACACAGAACCATATTGGATATTCATCTTAAAATCTTGACTGATTTTACTAGGCCAATTGCAACTAAACTTTGGTTGAATGGTCCTTAGATGGTCCCCTTTCAAAATTATGTCTGGCACCCCCGCCTGCCAAACAAGTTGGATGCCACAGCCATAGGACTTGGAAGGGAAATTCACTTACATTGTAAGTGAAAATACTGTCAGAACCAAATGTCCTCGATCAGAATTTTGACCAGCATTCCTTCTTAGCAAGGACCAATGTGTACATACACATTGTCAAGTGAGTAAAACAGATTCCTATAAGCCTCTGGTTTCAACTATTCATGACTTTAACATGGCTTAAACAATTATTTCCGACAACATAGACCAAATAAATTTTTGATACTGAATGAAGATCTTTACATAATACACCAGCTGGCAAATAATTGTGGCGGAAATATTTAGATTTAAGGAAAAAGGTCCAAAATTTGTTCTTTTTCATTAATTTTTAACAAATTAGACACATTGGGTCCTGTTAGTGATGTCAGTATGATGTCAAAACAAATTATTTTTAAAAACTTGTCGTAAAATGTCAAGTATCATTATTTTACATCAAGACAGGCCATATTGCAAAACCATCATATGACTTTAATTTTTGTGGGCCAAAAAGGGTGCTTAACGTACCTTGTCCTTTTATGAAAATCAACAACGAAATGCCTTCAAAATTTAATTTTGCAGAAAATATCTTTTTACATGAACTTATTGAGGTTTTTGAAGATTTCCCAATACTTTTGTCCATACAATGTAGTTCTGACTTTTCAACTCATGCTGAAGTTGGAAAGAAATTATTCTTAGAATTAAGACATAAATGTAATTACATTATTCGTAATAAATAAATACAAGTACTGCATGAATTTCTTTGTATAATATAATAAAAAATTCCTTTTTACATTTAACATGACATCTTCTCCATTAATCTTGTGAATAAAGGAATTTTTTTTAATACTTACTGTTTTGTGGCATTTGTGGGGGCTGTGGCTGTGGAGGTGGAGGTGTGGCTTGTTGTGGACGAGGGGCCTGCAGAACATCCATCCTACATGTAGGACAAGTTTGCTGACGTTGGAACCATGATCGTAAACAGCTTGTATGGAAGATATGGTTACAGGGTAACTTCTTACAAGATTCAATCATATCCTCTCTACAGATAATACAGGTATGATCACCTGCCTGCAACTCTTCTGGTGTAGCATCGGGATAGCTGTGTGAACAAAACTTGTACTCACTGATTTTTAAATAAACTTAGTATGGTATAGATGTTTGTATTGTATAGGGGCAAAATAAATTTTTAAGTGCAGTAATAGTAATAATGCACATGAAAATCTTCATTATTTAACACAGAAAATGTATATTGTATACTAGAGTTATAGTACATGTATTTGCAATGATGTAACAGTCTGCAGACACATTATACAACAAATATCTTTGCAAATTTACGCAATTTGTCTTTATGCAAATTTCTTATGTAATCCAGTTATTTCATTGGTTCTTCAGAATGTGGTATTTTGCAGTGTTTTTGTTCTGTTCTGCCCATCCCCAGCAATGTGTGATAATTTTTGCATAGCAACCAAATTATCACCTTCCGCGACCAAACAAATATCACCCTTTCCAAAAAAAAGTATACAGATTTCTATTTCACATCTGTTCAAACTGACAAACCTCAGAGAACAAGTTGATCGTCTTGTTTTTTATTTGACTGCACAAAAATTGCTGTTGTATTATGTTTTTTGCCATTGTCATTGGTGTCTATAAACATGTAGCCTTCTGCTCTGGAACAAAACAAACGTTTCAGTAAACCGATTCTTTTTATATTTGGGGACATGAATTTTGTTTTGCTATGTAAAGGTTGATATTGTTTTTTGGTGGTCTAGCCCCAACTGTTTTTTATCAAGGAGGGACAAATAAACCTTTCTTTTTTGTGTATTCATTTGCAAGAAGTTTTCTGCAAAAAGTAACAGATCCTTGAAAAATCCTACAAATATCTACATTTTAAATTTAGTTTACAATGTCAACAAATGTTCAAATTTGATGATTTGCATTTCTGCCCATTCACAGACAGATACAACTAAAAAATCAACAGGTGAGAAACTCAAGGCCATGTGAATTCGAATCAATGATAGGCCATCTGGGCAGATTTTGTTTTTTAATTTTGTATTTTTTCAACCTATTCCAATCAATCCTTCAATAAAACAAAAGGAATGAAAAAATGAAATGAAGCATTTTGTTCAATTTAATATTGCCAACTAAAAACTTGCAAGGAAATTTTTTTTCAGGGAATAAACGGCCAAGATGAGAATCATAAGTTTAACTTGAAGTGGTCCAAGTTAGAAAATTGTTTGGGGCAGTATCTTGTGATTGACAGTTGAACAAAACATGTTGGCTATTCTGCAGTCTCCTGAAATGAAATATGGGTATTGAATTGTTTGTAGTCCTTTACCATGTGTATAACTTTTCTTGGTAACTGCACAATTGAGCTCTACATTTATATGACTGCAAACTTTATTTGTTGTTCATTATGAATTAACTTACAGTGTATTCATATTTCTGATAGCTCTTCTTGACATAATCACATCATGTAAAGCTTTCTTGAATCCCCTGAAAAAAAACACTGATTTCATCAAAAAGCAAACAAGGAAAGAGACATGTGATTGTCAATAATTTGATATCTCATTTCAAGACAATTTTCCTGTATTGTTTTAAATCCAGATAAATGTTTCTGTGGTACTATTTCAACAAGGAAAGAGACTTACTCATCGACAAAAGTTGAACTGCTGACTGATAACAAAATCATTGAGATGGTAAGGGGTATTTCATGTAAATATACCTACCTTGGGGTGGAATGTAATATTGTTCTTTTGTAACTTTCAGACCCAGCATTCTGATTCCAAGTCAATAAACCAATTATTACTTAAAAGAAAGGACCGCCTTGGCGATGTAATGGTTAGCGTGCTCGCCTCGAGTGCGGAAGGTCGTGGGTTCGATCCTTGGCCGGGTCAAACCAAAAACATTAAAATTGGAATTTGCTGCTTCTCGGCTAAGCACGCAGCATTTAGGAGTAAGAGCAAAGACTGGTCGGCCCAGAGTCAGAATAATGTGTCTGGGTAAAGTGGCACATCTTCCTGCAGACTTGCTTTTGTTGCACGTTAAAAATCTGGCTCAGCGTGTCAGTCTAGTACAAAGCAGGGCTCATTCATCATCACCCATCATTAATATGCTCTCGTCTTGAATATGCATGAAATATTTGCCATTGGATGTTAATCACCATTCAATCAATCAATCAATGTGGCAGTCATCCGGAATGAAAAATTCAGGTAATCCACAAATCTGGTAGAGGACATTCAATGGAATATTCAAAGACTGCAAAAAGTTCAATCTAACTGAAATTGGAGGCTAAGAGCTTGTATCACATACCTGACATCGGGCCAATCAGATGACCAATGATTGTTATTTAACATTAGGAAGAATCTACCATAGATGTTTCCTGTCAAATATTGTTCCATTTAGACAAGCAGTTTCAGAGTAAAAAATATATTTCAATATATCAGCCAATCAGAAAAATGAATCGTCTGTGGCAGTCATGTTTTTGTCTGAACAAGAAAAAAAGAAGTAAACATTATGAAAAAAACTTGCATAGACGCTTCCTGTCAAATATTGTTCTATTTGGCTAGGCAGTATCCAGAGAACCATTTAAGCTGGCCATATCTTTTTCAAATCAGGATAACACAGGTACTTCCTTTCAAAATATAATCTATTAGCCCAAGCAGTTTCCAAGGAGATTATTTTATGTATCAACCAATTAGAAACAAGAATCATTTATGGAGGCTATGTTTTTTATCCAATAAGAACCAAATGTGGAAACGTTATAAAGGACCTTGCATAGATGCCACACATCAAATATTAATCCGTTTTGCCAAGCTGTTTCCAAAATAAGATTTTTTAATGTTGCAGCCAATCAAAAACAAGAATCAACCATGGCAACCATGTTTCTTCTCTGATAGGGACAAAATGAGCAAAGATTGGAAAGGACCTTGCATATAAGCTTCCTGTAAAATATTGTTCCATTTGTTCAAGCAGTTAAAGAGGAGACATAAGGCACCGTGAGCTAAAAAAATAACATAGTAATAATCATGACTGAAATTGGTTGCAAAAATCACTTTGTAGGAAAACTACTTCTAAATTATCAAATATAACTTGAGTATTAGAAATTTTTGCGATGTTTTTATTATTGTGAATAATGTGGGATTGTAATCGCAATAATTAGAACTTGCATTCCAAAATTTACTAATTACGTTGTGTTACACTTTTCAAGATTTTGCAAAAATAAAACTTGTATTATCATCGCCATTTGAACATTCGCAATAATAAATGCACGCAATAATTTCTGAATTTACAGTAGTCCTTTTTCTTCTCATAAAGGACAAAAGAAACGGGGGACAAGGAAGAGGGGCTGTAAAATATCAATTGCCTACAAAATTTCCACAACAGTTCCCATCACACCAGGATGAACAAATGTCATGAAGGAATTTTTTTACTGCTGTTTTTGTGTCAACTTTAATTTGATTTCATATTCACACAGCTAGCATTTTCAATTTTTCTTTTTTAAACAGCCAATCAGAAAAAACAATTGCCTGTGGCAGCCATGTTTGTAGTCCAATCAAAACAAAATGAGGATCTTTGCAAAGGTCCTTCCATAGTTGTTTGGTTCCATTTGGTTATTAAATCTGCCAATAAGGAACAAAAAAAACCTTTTGCAGCCATGTTTGTCAGCTGATCAGATCAAAACCAGGAAATTCCAACCTCCAATAGATGCTTGGTTCCATTTTGCCTGGTATTTTTAGAGGTGAAGACATTGGATAAATTTGCCAATCAGAAACAAGAATTGCAAATGGCAGCCATGCTGGTAGTCTGATTGGGATAAAACAAGGAAACTTTGTAAAGGACCTTCCATTAATGCTTCCAGTAAAGTTTGGTTCCATTTGGCCTTGTGATTTCAGAGGAGAAGATGAGAATGTTTACAAACAACAGAAGCCAAGTGATCACAAAAGCTAAGATGGCCTTTTGCCAGGTGAGCTAAAAAAACTTTTCCCCAACTCCAACTGGGTCTATGTTAAACTATTGCCATTACGGCTTCATCCCTATTTCAGGGAGCAGAAAAGAAAATTCAGAAAGTTTGGCCGAGGACAATCTATGGAAGAGTCCTGCAGAGTTTTATAAGCTCTGTCACTTTGTAAAGGAAAAACTGAAGTAACAATGTGAATGGTCCTTCATTTAAGGTGAGCTAGTCAACAAAAACTATGCTTTAATATAAAACATTAAAATTGTAATTACATCTTACATTGTTAGTGTTTGATAATCATAATTTCTACCAGATAGATACATTTTCAAATTTATGGCCTGGGAATCAAATTTGGAATAATTTGGAGCTTTTTAGTATTCAGTTTATTATACGTGCCCCATGGAAATCTAGTGTACAAAAGTCAACAGTTTGACAAATACACATCTTTTTGGTCTCAAGCCTGTCTGATGAAGGTACATTCAGAAAAGATGTGGATTGTGTGTGGCATACTTTCCATATTAGTTATTTAAAATAATATAAGATTCTGTTGCTCTAATTCATTTAACACTATTTCTAATTAACTGTTATCTTTTGAAAATGATCCAAAAAATGCTGTTACATCAAATGCACAAAAAAATGTATATGCCATTGCTAATCACTTATTTCTGCAAATGCAGTTTTTCATCATTATTTTACACTAGATGTGAGGTGAAAACTTGAGTACACATTTTTTTGTCCAGCAGGTGGAGTATTTAGTACAATCATACTCAATAAGTCAGGACAAGACAAAATTACAAATGATTGGGTAAATCAGTCTTACATGCATGATAGATTGTACAGTGAAACCTGTCTACACCAAACCCCTTTCGGACTTGAAGAAATGTTTCGTTTAGACAGGTGTTCGGTTTAGGCAGATTAAAAACAAATGAAAACTTTTATAAAGGGACTTTAGAATCAGTCTGGTTTAGACAGGTTTTCTGTTTTCTCAGTGTTCAGTTTGGACAGGTTTCACTGTACTACAGTATTTTTCAATCCTAATTATTTCATGTAAACCTGCTCTATACTATTTATCTGTGAATTCATCATTAACAAACCCTAAATTTTAATGTCTTAATACAAAACAATATTTGTCTTAGCAATATTATTATTATGGTTGAATTATTCTTCTATGCTATAATAATTCAAGGACAACTTGTATCTTGTATTGACTTTATCAATAGGACAATATTAGGTGAGCCCACAAGCTGAGCAAAATATCTTATCAACACAAAATGTCCTATATTCTTTTCATCATTAATTATAATTGAATTTTAATGCTCTAGCTGAAAAATATCTCATTTAATATAAAATTTTCTTCATTTTGAAAAGGTAAGAAAACAACTGGTTGTTCCGTTGCCATATTATGCTGGACAATTTGATGTCTCCATTCACAACGATCCAGTGTTGTTTTCCTTATTTGGGCCAGTTTATTGGACTCCACAGATCAATTACAGATAATTTAAAATCAAGTTGGAATTGCCATATATTTTCATTTATTGCAATTGATATTCTAATTTCTTTCTGTTTAATTGCTGGGTAATTTTTTGTAAAATATAACAGGTCTGAGAGTCATCCAGGAAAATTATAAAGTTGGAACTGTCATCCATCTAACTTCCTAAAAAGTTTCATTTTGGTATCAATGATAAATCCTGGGGAAAAAACATGGAACATAACCAACCATTTTTTAAATAGAAAACAGAGGTGCTTCGCAAGTGCAGCATGATACGACCGCAGCACGTTGAAATGTGAAAGGTGAACAAAAGACCCTTTGGGTAAGTGTGGACA
>JARWCS010235937.1:0-21869 GCA_034783895.1 Geukensia demissa
AGATGAAGAACAGCAATCAAAGCGCTGTTCCTTTGCTTGGAATTTACTTGTACATATGAGATTTTTGTGTCATTAATGTTTACACCATATCCCTCTGTTTTCTATGACTTATTCCTGGTATAATGTGGTCAGTCGTAATTGATCTTTTATCTAGTACACTTTGCTATTATCACGTTCACATCGATACATTTTGGTATTACTATTTTGCAAGGTGAATGGGGCAAGTTATTTGGAATTCAATTTCTATGGCATTAAGTAGAACTTTTGAAAAACATAGGTACCATTCGCAGGGGTCGTTACAATTTCTAACACGTCCCGGGAAAGACTCTTAAGTAAAGTAAAGTTCTGGGTACTTAGACCAAAATCGGGTGACATTATGACTAATCGCTTCGCGTCCTAAAATACGGGTAGACTGTTATTCGGAAACTTTATATGATATTTATATACTTGGTTTCATTTGTATTTTCAGATACAGCTACCAACCCAGGTAAATATACACAGAATTCTTATTGTAATAACAAAATAATATAAGAAATGCAAAAAAAATCATTTCAAATCCTAAACAACAACAGTTATAGCATTAATGAGATAAGTCAATGGACAATGCAAATCGAAGAATAAAAAAAGACGAAAACACGACAGAATTTAACCAGATGTGTAATCTGGTGAAAGGTATTTCGCTCATTAAAGTCTTCCTCTGGTATAATGTTCGTTTAACACGCGATAGACGGAAACCAAACATTGGCAATTCAATGGACCATTTGAATATAAATACATATGCAAGCGTCGTTTACGTAATGTCTGTTCAATACGGTTAAACAAAAACCGTGTACAAAACCCAACAAGAGCTATTAGGCTTTAAAACCATCTGCTTTTGACATTTGACATTATAAGTTCGAAAGATAGTCATTTAAGATTAACTGCATTCCTAGAATATAAAAAGTAATAAGTAACAACGGTATCTATATATTTTTGGTAACTTCTTAAATTTTAGGTCCCACTAGAGAACTTTTGGAGACACCCGACTGTGATGCTCCAACAGTATGCGCGGATGGCTGTCCTGAGCCTGGATTTCTACCATCTGACTGTTGTGATACACCAACGTCATGTTCCTCGTCCTCGTCGTCCTCTTCCGGAGAATAAAATTAACATTTACTAATAAAATGTTGAAGAATTGATGTAAAGATATATTATTTCATGCCTTGACTAATATGTTTTCCAGCGAAACATGAATAGGTCCGGTCTTCCTTATGCATGTAACACCAATTAATAAAAGATTTTTCTGAAAAAAAGAAAACAAAAATCTTACGGTTTCAGCGTTCCAAAAGGGGCTAATCATTCGACATGATTGTTTCTCCTCATTTTAAGTGATAAAAGCATGCTTTGCTGTGGAGGTACAAATGTAACAAATGTAACACACCGATTCGAGTTTTCAGCAGTTTAAATATAACGAAGTATACAAGAATCAATTGATACCATGGGAAATGTTATTTTCCAATAGGAACTTGAGTTTTTAAATCGGTATTTATCACATTCTTAAATGGACATATACATGCATAAGATAAATAGACCTTTAAATAAATAAAATCGAAACTTCCAAGTTGACACTTTGGGTTTGTTGACTGTCTCATTTATATTACAAAAATTCTTTTTATTTTTGCACGCTGTCTTGTTAAGTCATAATGGCTTTTAGCAAATTTTTTAAAAACGTTCGGTTAACTATTGATTTCTATGTAAAAATGCTTTCGCTATCATGATTTGGTTGACCGGTACGAAATATCCATTTCACAGATGACAATTGATATCTTCCGACTGTCATGAACACAAACCAGATGTGATTAACATCGATTGTGACTATACACCGGCTTTGACTACCGAGTAACACGACTGGTGCCACTAGTGGAGCTGGAGTTGCTTACCCTTCTGGAGACCTGAACTTAACCTGGTTTTTGTAGGGTTCGTGTTACTCCGGCTGTAGTTTTCAGTGTAGTGTTTTGTGTTCTATATTTGTCTTTCGTGTCATTTTGTTGGCCATTGGCTTGCCTGTTTCCCCACTTAACGATTTCTGTCTGCCCCTTTGGTATCTTCGAAATCCCTTTTTTTGAAAATTACACTAAGCTTGCAAGCAGAAAATTAAGAGCATTTTTGACGAAAGTTTCTATTGATTGGTTGTTGCTTAACGTTCAGTGGAAAATTTCTAAGCTATATTCGGAATAGGAACTAGGTCTGCTGGATGGTTTGTCCGGAGAATTGTGTTACTATGGAAGGCACATTAGGGTGTGTGACGATGCGAAGGCTTCTGTTAACGTGCCAACAGCTTGGCATTTCATCCGTCACGGGGTCAACATTTAATGTCTTCTTTGAATCATGGTAGCAGAAAATTAAAAATTTAAGCTTAACTAACGAACACTTCCTTATGAGGGGTTCTACCTTTTAATAGAAAAGTAATTTATTTTAATCCCGGATACTTTTTTTTATAAATAAAGCAGATGCATCAATTAGACAACCCCCTTGTATGTGTTCTACCTGTTTAAGAAGAAACGAAACAGACTATTACTATACCACTTCTCTTCTCAAAATTTAAACCTCTACGGATGACGCATTCACCCACCCTAAGTAAGGCGTCGGGAGTGTTGGGTTCAACAAAGGATGCATTTTACTCACATTGCAGGGGAAAAGGGTTTGTCAATTACCTGCCCGACGTTGATGGTTCTCTCCAGGCACTCCGACTATCTTCAATGTTTAAACTGACTGTTGCAAAATGACTGAAGTCTTCTAAAGTGGCGCTCAATTCCAATCAATTAATCAATCAAACAAACAAACCAAAATGGCCGTATTAGGCCAAATTAGTTTAACATTAGACCGTATTGGAATTCCGATGATGTTCCCGCACGCCAACTGGTCGCCACAGCCGAAATTAGTTTAACATAACCTATTGGAAATTCATTAAAAAATCTCACCCAGAAATATTTTCTCAACCAACTTTCGAAATGGTCACTTGGTGGATCATTTCAGTATCATATCCGATGACACCACTGGTCAACCAAGATGGCAGCTACGACTGAGAATCAATCGGTTGACTTCTGGCTTATGTGAAATAAATTGAAAATTCTTTTTGTCTGAAACAACTTCCGCAGTTGGAACAAAATTTTTATTATTGGTCACAAGATGTTTTTTTTCGGAATTGTATCTGATGACCCAAACGACCAATCAACATGCCTCAGCCGAACTTATTTTAATATAGGATCCTTGTCGAATTTGAAAGCAAACTACAGGCGAACTGAGTTTAAATATGAGAAATTCATTAAAACAATTCTTCTTGTTAGGAACTACTTCATGCTAATCTGAAACTTAACTTTGGTGATATGGTTTAGACGAGTCCCTTACAATATTGTATCTGATTACCCCACTAGCTTACTAATTTAAGATGACCGCATCGTTCCAACTTAATTAAATATAGGACTCTGTGGAAAACTCATCGAAATTTCTTCTTATGCTAAACTACTTGCCAATTTGAACAATTTGTTATTGAATGCTAATAGATATGTCTCTTGCAGAATTGAATCTGATGACCCAAGTGGCTAACCAAGATGTCCACCACATATTAGTTAAACATAGGTAAAAATTGGATATCCGTTAAAGGATCCTCTCGACATCTAAAAATACTTGCTTAATAATTAACATTACAAAATTCAAAATGGCTGTCAGCGCTGGATCTTTCCTGTAAATTACCATATCGAGATTCATTGAAATTTTGATCTTGTTATTTGAAATTGTTAAGCGGATTAAAATGAATTATTTTCATAATGATCCGTAGATGTTTATCTTTAAAGATTTATCAATTATTCATGATGACCTTTAGACTAAGTTTAACATTAGAACCTAAGATAGAGGTGTAGATGTCTGGAATGAATATTTCATCATCCGATGAACTTGTACTCTTGCTTAAAGAAACCTCGGAAGGTCCTCTCCAAACAGTTTTAAATCGGTCGGAAATCAAGGTGACTGCTACAGCTTAATGTTGTTTGAAACACAAATGCCGACTGAATTGTTATTTTGAGTTTTGAATGGTCGTTTGTCTTTTAATATTTGTTAACGCGATCAAATTTATAAAAAAGCTATCATGTCAACCACACTAAGAGGACAGTTTGAATTAGATTTTTTTACATATATATCTAATAATGTAATACGCAAATCTAAATCATTAACAGCAACAACCACGTCAATTTGTTAGTAAAAAACTAATATGATTAATATATAAATTAAATTAAACCTAGGTATGGTCTAAATGATAACTACAATATTGTGAATTGTAATGTTAAAATTCTCACTTTTTAAAATCAAATCATAATATTCGCTCTACCATAGCTTTGTAAATGTTATAAAATAGAGAAAATAACAAAAACCATAGGGGACAATCTTTGAGGTGAAATTAAGTTAAATAATAAAAATCAAGATTTAGGTTAACATAAATATTTGATCTAACATATTTTAGATTTTCGGCAAAAAATCACTGCCAACTGGACCGTTATTTAAAAAGTTTCTATTAGTGAGCAAACGATCATAATAATTAACTTATATTTTTTAAAATCTTTTCCCTAAAGTTGGCATTAATAGACTAAGTTTGTTTGACAGCGAAAATTAATTTTTATGTTTTGTTAAGGAATTCGAAGATACCAAAGGGGTAACATAAATCGTTAAGTCAGAAGAAAGACAACACCATGGCCAACAAAATGAAACAAAAGACAAACATGGAACATACAACACTACACTGAAAAATTGAACTAGAGTAACACGAACCCTACAAAAAACCAGGGTAAGTCCAAGTTGTCCAGAATGGTAGGCAACTCATTTCGACACGAATTCCGTCAAAATTGTTCACAAATCGAAGGCTTTCTTACCTTGTCCCTAAAATTCCTTTAGACCTGAAAAATAAAAATAATCACCTTAAACTATTCATTCGAAACAAATGTTTTCTACTTCTACTATCTTCTGACCAACTTCAACTTGTTGAAGAAATGTCACTTTTCTCTGCGCATGCTATTTTCAGGAAAAATATTAATGAAAACAAGAGAGTAAAGAGTAACGGTAAAGATAACTCAATTATAGTGAGCATGAATGCTTTTTGTATTGTTTGATCACTTTCAGACTAAGCTATTTACATGATTGGGTAATTTAGCGACTATATGTGTGATGGCAGTTTTGAACGACTTAGCTGAGTCGCTCATCACATTGTTGATGGGTATGCTGTTCATAGTTGAATGGTTCCAGGGAAAAAAGATTTTGGTCTGATTTGTAATCGGCATAGTGGAATTTGGAATGAAAGTTGATGTGTGATTCTGGACTGTCTGAGAGTGTTACAAGCCGGTCTGTTTTAACATGTTTACAGATGGCAACTAGGGAATAATGTATTAACATTATGTGGTTAAACATTTTTGGAGACACTATAGGTGTTATGGTAGTTTTTGTTACAAACCTAGCTGCCCGGGTGTGTATCATATCTATTTTGTTTATGTCTTCTGCAGTTTAAGGATTCCATACCCAGCTAGCGTATACTAGTGTTGCCCTGACCAATAATTTATATGCTTTATCTTTTACCTTGGTTAAGCTGATGTTAAGGTTTCTTTTAGGAAATCGTAGTGTTTTATTGGCATTGTTGCATATGTTGTCTTCGTGACTATGCCATTTAAGGTCGGAATGTATGGTAACTCCAAGATATTTGGCCTTATCAACATGTAATAATGTATGGCCATGTAATGTGTAAGTGTATTTGATTGGGTTTTTGTTACGAGTGATTGTAAAGACATTACATTTGTAAGGATGGAGTGCATTACGCCATTTATGTTCTCATATTCCAAGCTTATCTAGGTCAGTTTGTAAAGTTTTACAGTCGCCCTGTGATTTTATTGCAAAATGGCTATTGTCAACTGCAAAGAGTCGAATGGTTGAATTTAGACCTATTGGTTACATTAATAAATAATAGAAAAATGCTTAGTCCCTGAACAGATCCTTGAAGGACAGTTAATTGCACATCAACATAACCGGATATGGCACATTCAACGACAACGGCTTGTGTTGGTTTGAGAGGAAGCTGTGTATTTATTTATTAGTTTTGTCTGTATACAATAATGGATCAATTTTAAAGAAAGTAAATTTTGCCCAATTTTAGAGTTTAGATTTTTGGAGTTTAGTTTTAGGGTTTTGTTGCTCCAGTCCTAACCAAGTAGATTAAAAACACCACCTATTAGCAGTGCTGCTTTTGTTTCATTTGTGATGCTCTTCTAACATATTTATCGAATTGTTCTAAGCTTTTGTCATCTGATGTTTTAGGGTTGTAAAATGCACAAATGTAAAGGGTTCTATTCTCTATGTTAGCCCAAATGATCACATTATCATCAGGTGATAATTCCTCTACTTTATCGCTTATGATGTTATTTTTTTACGGCAATCATTAACCTTACTATTACTTGGTTTTTGTGGCTCTTTCTATATATTTTGTACCCTTTAGGAAATATTTAATTATTTGTGTGCGGTTTGAGAGGAAGCTGTGTATTTATTTATTAGTTTTGCCTGTGTACAATAATGAATCAGTTTTAAAGTAAGTAAATTTTGTCCAACTTTATCAAAGTCTGTTTTCTTGCATTAAATACATGACGAGATTTTTTCATGGTTTTTAAAACCTCCCTCGTCATGGGGGTAACAATGTTATCAATGTAATGCCAATACGATTATCTTAATAGTTTTTGAATGTGATGTTTGAATTTTTGTACCGTTCTTTGTGATCATTTCTGCCATTTTTTTCATTTTCTTGTGCATTCTGTCTCGTGATGTCATGAGTATTTGTAGTTCTGGTGTTATCCATGGAAGAGAATGTCTTTTTCACAAGTTTTTTTTGTTTATAACATGTTTTTCTATCATCTGGTTTAAGTGTGTTTTAAATTCAAGCCATAAGTCTTCTTTTGTTAGAGTCTCAGTGCTGCGTTTCATGTTCTCATATAGGTTTTGTATCTTTGCTTAAATGTCTTCCAAGTTTGCTTTGCTATAAATTGGTACATTTCGAGGTATTTGCTTAGTTATATTGTTGTAATATTAAATTCTATGAAGACTATGTCATGGTCGAATGCACCCGGCAATGTTTCAGTACGAGGAACTTGATAAGTATGTTTGTTATCATGAGATCATATGTGTTGTCTTTCCTTGTTGGTAGGTGAATCAATTGAACTAAGCAATATCATCTAAGGTGTTTCCAAAGTTTTTGTGAATTTTGTGGTGAGTGGAGTTTAGTTTAAGGGTTTTGTTGCTCCAGTCCTAACCAGGTAGATTAAAAACACCACCTATTAGCAGTGCTGCATTTGTTTCATTTGTGATGCTCTTCTAACATATTTATCGAATTGTTCTAAGCTTTTGTCATCTGATGTTTTAGGGTTGTAAATACACAAATATAAAGGGTTCTGGTTCTCAAAGTTAGCCCAAATGATTTCACATTTATCATAATAAATCATCATAATTCCTCTACTTTATCGCTGATGATGTTATTTTTAACGGCAATCATTAACCTACCTATTACTTGGTTTTTGTGGTCCTTTCTATATAATTTGTACCGTTCAGGAAATATTTAATAATTTTTAATGCCATTATCAAGCCATGCTTCAGTTCCAATCCGATATCTGGTTTTAAATAATAGAAATTTCGACAAGTTTAACAGGACACCATATATTCATCTTGTTTTTTTTTTATACAAATAAGAAATTATTTAAATAGATTGTTCTAAGCTTTGCCTTTAGTTATAGAGGAAAGAACATGATTGGGAAAAGGAGGAAATAATTATTACTAAGTAAAAAGAATACATTTTTAAGTCTGCAAAAAAGTACAACAAATATTGTCATGAAACTCATTTTCTTATATATCTCCAAACTCTCCAAGCTTACAGAACTATTTCGAGTTGAGACGCCCTTAATACAAAATTACCAATGTTAAGTCGCTTATACATCACATATAATTCATATCTGTTACAGCTGTGTAATGTTTCACTTTGTTGCCTGATAATTAATTTTTAAAATTTTTTCGCCAAAAAGATTACTCATACACTTGAATTAACTGAAAAAATTTTACGATAATTTGAATAATTGACGAAGATTCTTCTCTCAGCTGTTTTTGATATAAATTGAAATTTTCAAGAAAAGGAGGTGGGATCAACCACCGAAGGTAACCATAAAACTCGCCATTTGATAGAAGATAAGAAGAGATATTATAGCTTAGGGGTGGTATCTTATCAGGTATTGACATATCTTTAGATATCAATTTCCTGGAGTGATGTAATGGTTAGTGTGGTCTCCTCGAGTGCGGAAAGTCGTGGGTTCGGACTGTTGCTTTCGTGAGCTAACACGTTAAAAAATCCGGATCAGCGTGTCGGTCTAGTACAAAGCAGGGTTTATTAATCATCACTTATCGACCTGAATATGCATGAAATATTTACCACTAGCCTCATTCAATCAATCAATCAATCAATCAATTACCTGAATGTGGCCTCAATCCAGGGGCAGGTTTCAAATTCCGAAATATTCGTTACAGACAACTTTCTAAGTGTTAGCAATGGACTTAATTTTCAACTTTCTATCTTCTACGGTGTAGGAGAAGTTCTTGGACAATCGTTTTGGTAGTTTTTCGATCCGTTCAGGGCAATGCCTTTTGTCAACTTGGCAAAAGTATAGTAAATTGTAAGATGAGATTCAGAATGGTAACTTCTAAAGTTTAGGAGATTTCATCATTTCTTGTATATCACGAACTTTGTTTTTCGCTCATAATTTGGCCCAAAAAATCGGATTTTTGTGGACTCATCCTTTGTGCCAAATTTCAAGTTTCTATCATTAAGGATCTCTGAAATTTGCTTGGCCACACAGGCGTACATACATACTGAAAGACTGCCTGGACATACGTGGTCATTTGTTCATTATGTCTGTTAGAATTATTCAAATGTATTGGTTTTCATGTAAATTTAACTTGCATGTGTTTTGCAAAACACATTAATTATCAGTTCATAGCGTAAAAATCCATTTTTGTAAAGCCGGAAACCCTCTTAAAAACAATTTATTATCAATAATTTAACCTGCTGTTGCTTACAAGACTCATCCAATCAAAAGTGTGAACAAGACAACTTCCTAGTATCTGTCCTAAATCTATGTGCATAAAAAAACAACTAACGTTTACTTTAAACAAAAAAATCTTATATCATTTTTTTAATATATAGTAATATAGAATATTCCTGTACCGTTTTGGACCCACACACAATAGAACAACAAAACAAAATTGAGATGATCCAACGGCGTGATGCTCGCTATATCTTCAACAAGCATCACAAAACCAGCAGTGTCACTGATTTGGTTGACACCCTTAACATGTCACCATCACAGAATACCCACAAGATTGGTAATAATGTCCAAAATAACATACCATGTTGCCATTCCATCAAATCCCCTTCTTACTAGCAGACTCAGGAACCAGGAAAAACCATCCTCTCATATACAGGTACATATACACTGCAAAAGACTCCTATCGGCATTGTTTCTTCCCATGCACAATACAGAAAGGGAACCTTCTTACTGCATCACTTTTTCTTCTACATACAGTCAATAGCTTCAAAGACCAGCTAACACCAGCTGTTCTCTGGTCATACAAACACCAACACTACATGTACATAGTGTTAATAACGATAATTTTTTTTCATGCACTATATAGATGAATTCTGGTTTGTAATAACATTATTGTCCACGCATACAACAGTATGTAATCATTGAAAGACGACGGTAAAGTGTATATCTAAAGAAGACGAAAGTGACAAAACCAATGCACACACGCCAAAATGAAGAAAATTGAGTACAAACCGTGATTTCAAACGTTTGAGGATCTAGGTTAAAATGAGCAACAATAGAGAAAATCGACAATTATCCTCCCAACACATATTCAATAAACAGAGTTAGTAGAGCATACACATTGCACGGGATTTACGCAGTTTAACATGCTTACCCTTCTGGATCACTTGACTTCATCTCGTTTTTTTGATGGGGGCAATATTTGGGCCGGAAGTGGTATAGAAATAGGTTGCTCGGTATCATTGCCTGCTGTTAGAACCCCTGCTAAAGGGGAGTATCTGTAGTTAATATTCTTTTCTCCGGCATATGGTCGTCGTCATTTAATTTATTAACTTAAAGAGATAGTACCTATCTTTATTAAATAATAATGTGTTACTTTTTTAAATGCAGCAGAAAATCCGTTAATTATTTAAAATTATCTTAAATTTTCAGTTATTTCAAGTGCAAGCTTAAATTTTTTGCAACCTCAAACGATACATCTGTTACAAATATGAATATATGATATATAAACGGCTTGAAGGCGTCTCAACTGTAAACAGTTGTGTACGTTTTGAGAGTTTGGAGATACATAACACAATGAGTTTCATTTCAATATTTATTGTTGTACTTGTTTTGCAGACTGCAAAAGGTAAGACTTCATATGTGTTTTCTCTATTGAATCCCTTGCAAAATACACTGTTTATAATATACATTTTCACAATAATGTTGCTTAAATTTGTAAAAAATGACAAAGTGGCATTTTTATGTAGAATAAGTTACAACGGTTGACTATTACAACGATGAATTATAAACAAAGTGGTGAAGTTCAACAGTGTAAACTGAAAGAAAAATATAAAATTCTGCTAAAATGATGAGAAAGAAAGACAAAAAAAAAAAAAAAAAAAAAAATGAGCTGAAGTTTATCCTAGTAAAAACAAATCTTTTAACAATAAATCTTCGTCAAAGAAACTGTCCTGATTTTTTTTTCAAAAATACTACATTACTACATGAACACCGCGACGCAAATGAGTTAATTTAACAAAAGTATCAACAGCTTATTGGTGTGTAAACAACTGAGGACATCTATAAATATCAACACCTTAACTAGTGTTGATATTGAGTTTTGTAAGAAGTCACATGGTTGTCACACTTGATTGCCGATTGACTGGTGCACCGTTAAATTAAGCTTCAGATATAAAATTTTATTCCCAGCAACAAATATTCCGTTCCGAGAAAATGAGTTGTTTATTTATCTAAATGACTTAATCTTAATCTTAAGTGCTTTCATATTGATCTTCGTATGATAACCCCATATTTCTTGCTGAAAGCAGCTGTAACATTTTTTTTCAGCACAATCACGATGCACTTTTCCGTGTGATTGGTGGGGGAATTCATACACATCATTACAGAATAATGGTACCCACTACATAAACTACAACTTTCAATACAGTTTTACTGAGGATGGAACAGCGATGAAATCTGGAGATAGTCCATTAGACTGTTATCAGATATTTGAACAATTTATTATTTTAAGGTACATAGTTTTGGCTTTCTTAACCTTTCGTTGCAAATGAAAATTACTGGGTTGGATTTCATTCCGTATTTAATAGTTCTCAATTAATTAGACAAGGAAAGCATTAACTGATTTTGGCTAAGAATGCAAGTAATTTGAAACTTTCTGTTTTGTATTATAGGGGCCTGGTTGGTCGAGTGGTATACGTAGTTTATTTAAACTTATCAGTACAGATCACTGTAGCCTATCACCTATACGGGGCGAGTTCTCACCTGGTTTTGTTCCATACAAAAACGTGTTAAGTTTAACTCGCATCGCACGTGATTAAGTTTGTCAGTTACCTGCCCTAGATCGGTGGCTCTCTCCGGGTACTGAGGCTTTCTTCGCTAGTAAAACTGACTGCCGCAATATGACTGAAATATTGTTGAAAGTGACGTTAAACCCCAATCAAACAAACATAATTAATGAATTTTATTGTGGAATTTTAGGTTAAAGTCATGCACAACGACTCTTTCTTTCTTACCAAATAAAAATTTGGGGAATTGGCAGTCTTTCAGTAAAAGTTATCCATATTTCCCATCAAATAACGATAAGCTAATTCAAACAAAGCAAAAAAAAGCTGTGAATGAATTTGAAGGATGTCTTATTTCATCTTTTAAAAAAGATGAAGTTGTTTCTAGAGTGTGCACATATATCCTACTTCATATATGCTTAAAACAATCAAAAAGGCAAAAATGAGAAATATATAAAAAAAATAGGCATTATGCGTGACCATTTTCTTTTTAAATTCAGTGCGCAAATATCGGTTAAAAGTAATTCTTTGCTGTAAACTGGTTATTTTACTGGTAAAATACCCGACAATTTTTAGGTTCATGTGATTTCCAAAACCGTTTTATAAGTATCGTGCAACGCTGTGTAAGTTCTTTCAAATCTAGACGCTTTTCAGAATGTTACTTAGATTGTTTGTAGTCGACAAATTTTTAGTCCATAAGAAGAATTTATAAAGCCAAATACTGGACGAATGATACATAGTTGTGCATGTTTTAGAGTCATATTGATTTGACGGTTGTTGGAAGTCTTGTCAGTCTAAATGATTAAATGACTATATGCCTGTGTGATGCGTACAGTGTGTGTGCCCGTTTGTGTCGCTTTCCCTTCCAGCTCCTTCACTGGCTAGCAGCGTGCTGTGAAAAAATAGCATAATCCGTTAGTCTTGACCGCCAAGTATAGCCTCTCAAAAGCTATGTAGTCCAGATACGGGATCCTCCTCGAGGTAGCTGATGGGTTTTGGGGTTTCCACATGACCTCAAAAGCTGAACCACAATACCTTGAAGGAGACTAGGCCCCTAAATGCACAGTACGCATTGCCTAACGGTGTATGGATATGCCCTGGTGGCCCCTGGATTTGAAAGTTTTATTACCTTATAGAAAGGTTTTGGTTAACCAAAGGCTATGGGAATCCGGAAAGATGCAACTCGTTAACAAAATGAATGAACGGGAAGGAAACCCCAAAAGAAAAACCTCTTCTACCAGAGTGGAAGTTAGGCGTTTGGTTAACTACCCCATCATAGAAAAACAGTCTAGTTACAGAAACGTCAACAAGTATATATAGAAAGAAACAACTCTGTTAATAGTCTAATGGACGGCTCGTGACAAGCATGACAGTATGACATCTCAGGTGGCAGATTGAAACCTAGTGTTTTTACGCCGAAAAGCAAGATCAAGATAGGTGCCTGGAAGTCCGTACTGAGTACGAGGTGGAAAAATCTGCATAAGTTACTAACACTATGCACCAATATGACATTGATATTTAGGGGGTTATTGAGTGCCGCTGAACAGGGTCTGGGAGGCTAAAGCTCAACTCTGGCCACACAACACTATACTCTGAGCATCAGATTAATTAAAACCGAGGTGTGTCAATTATCATGAAAGAAGAAGTAATAATAGCTTAATTTAATTCAAAGTAGTGTAGGCTAACAAGTATACAGTGGATCTAAAAATGCAAATTTTGAAGGAGGCATGAGAAAACATGGGTGTGGGACAAGAAATGAAAATGGAGACCTGGTAGAGTTTTGCCTCAGTAACAACTTAGTCATTAAAGACACAATACTTCCACATCTAGATACCGGTATAACAAACTTACATGGAAATCACCAGATGGCAGAACAATTAATAAAATAGAACATGTTATATTCAACTGGAAACGGAGAAGATCATTACAGGATGTCAGAGTAATCAGATGTGCTAATGCCAACAGTGACCACTACCTTCTGAGAGCAATTGTTAAATTAAAGCTCAGAAAAGCACCAAAAGAAGCAAACAACCGGTAGAAACATGAAATTCCACGAATGAATTTTCCAACAGTTTAAGTAGCATTTAACCTTAGACTTAAGAACAAGTCCAATATGTTGGAAAATGAGAGAAAGAATGAAGACACAATAGAAGAGCACTGGAACAATATAAAATCAGTGAACAATGAAACGGCAGAAAAAATATAGGTTACCAGACCAAGAAGAACAAGGAATAGGTGTCCGAAGAGACATGGAAAAATAGAAGAACGAAAGGGCATCAAACAGAAAATTATTAATACCAAATCAGCAAGACTGCAAGACCATCTGCAGATAAACTACAAAACAACAAATTCATAAATTTCAAACCAATAATTAATATTTGCAGAGTTCCCAATTTCGATTTATTCTTTTGTTGGGCTGTTGACTATACCTTGTGCAGTACAGAATTTCTCGTCGATGCTAGAGGTATGTTTTGATTGTTCAATTTCTTTGATTTCTTTACGATCTTTTTAGTTATACAAGAAAGTCTTTGTGGCAAATCCAATAGAATAAAAAAAGATATGCGGACAATTTTAAGTTCTAGGTTTAAAAAAAAAGTAAAAGAAAATAGAAACGGACTTATTTAGATCACAACAAAATAAGATTACTTCTGAACTTGCCAGGAAATAGACAAAACAAGAAGACCAATGATAAAACATTGCAATTTTATCCAAGATAAACCGCTTTTTTTGTATTTATGATACACAACACTTACTTCTGTAGGACGTCTTAAAAATGGTATTCAATTTAAAAGTTTTGCTTTTAGTAAATATAAGAAAACTTTGTTGTTGATATTTAATTTATATTCTTTTTTGGCAGATTGAGTCAGTGAACCGTATGATTTTAAGATATTTTAGATAAGTTTGCCATAAGTCAATTTCAAAAGATATGAATCATTAATAATGTGTTGGGTATTGCTTCCAAAGATGGAAGTACAACCGATAAAACCATGTCTTATGGAGTTTATGCTGCAAAGATCATGGAAAGAAATTTTTCGCTACTGTCAGCACCTAATTTTGACCTTTGCCCTAGCATACTGCTTGAAAAGTATTCAAGAAAATCGTTTGTATGCACCGGCTTTGTTATATTTGGAAAAATTTACAAATAATGAATTTGTTACTGTCATCTTCGACTTTTTTACACATCATTAATTATTATAATTTGAGATAAAATAGTTTGATTTTAGGTAATGGCTGGTTTATTAACATTACTGAAGATTTAACAACTGAACAGCTATGTAAAATTTGCAGTGATCAGAAGAATGATTTTTTCCTTCTTGTTGGTAAGCTGATAATTAGTCATTTTCATGTAATGTAGGGACGACATTAAGGTCAAGAAGCCAGAGCCACATCTCGCTTATTAATTATCACCGTAGGTATCGTTGTCCTGTGACAGCAAGATTTCTTCAAGAATCGGCCCGGATTTCTTACGGGAATCCTGGATTTATTACGGGTCAATCATTTCTGTCTTCAAAATCTGATATATTGGAGCTGTCCTAAGACTCAAAATCAATTTCATGAACTGTTATTCATTCATAGATTGCTGTAAACACATTACTGAGTTAAAAATAGCTGATAAAAAGAATTTTATTATGTCCAGGATTTCTTTCGGGACACTTTGATATTGTCCTGGATTTTACGTTTCAAAAACCGTTTTTAAAATCATACATGTGTTTCGATTAAAAACACAATTTATGATAATAAACATATTTGTGAAGCGTTCCATGATACAAAAGGCAACTTCTATGCAATTCCCAACTTTTTAATTCGGAAGGAAATCTTTTTATAAGAATCTGCTTTTACTTTGAAAAACGCATTTACGCATGCGTTTTAATAAGAAAAAAAAGTAGACATAACGATGGAGTTGCATTTTATATATTCTGGTCATTGAGGAAAAAAGATTATGTAAATTAAACGGTTTTTATGAATAGACTTTTCAGGCTTTAATCCTTTTGTGTAGAGAGAGATGTATACATGTATGTGTTTGGTACTCAACATAACGTATAGGGTTGAATATTCTACTTGCAAATTTTGTTCGAAAATGTTTTTGCATGTGTACACATGTGAACATGTGAAATGATAATATATACAGTTTAACTTGCTTAAGGACCTAATTTTGCATGTTATGAATTAAAAAGGTCAGTATAGTAGACGGAGTTTTTACTTTTGTGTACATATACCAAGTTTAAAAGTGAAAAAATATCTGTATTCTATTTCTGAAGCCCAGCTGAAATAACACCAGGACGCCCCGACAAAAAGACAGGACGTCCCGAATAAAAGCCAGGATGTCCAAATTTCAGTTTTTGCACAAATAATCTCTTAATGGGACAGCAAGTAATGCATCTTTCTTGTAATATTATCGGATAATCATATATATCAAGTTTGCAATATTCGGTATTTTTCTAACAACTGAAAATACTTCGTAAATAGACTTTTTGACAAATATGGAATATGCATTGATGCGTCTTTTTTACCAGCCATTTCTTCATTTTCAGAGTGTTTTTGATAAAGTGTTCCGATAAAATTTTATACTCACCCCTTCATGTCTATAGGGAACTCGTAGTTTTTCTACAGTAGCATTGTAGTCTGCTTGTTTACATTTTAAACAGCCGTCCCGTAATAAATCCAGGATTATCGTAAGAAATCCGGATCGATTCCCGTAAGAAATCATGCTCTCGCAGGACAACGATACCTACGGTGAATATCAAAAGTTAAAATCTTGAATAATCAACAATTATAGAAGTTGTATTTTTCTAAAATTATTTTGCTATCATTTGGGGTGGTTCATTCTCAAAACTCAACTTGATTTAATCAGGAACTGTAATACTTCAACGTCTTAAACTAAAACTGATTGTAGTAAAAATCTGTCATTGGAAACATGCGACGAGATAAATACTATTGAACAAAATTACAGACCTCTAAGAAAATAAAATTATAGTTTCCTTCACAGAGAAACCAGTTTGTTAAATACGACGGAAAATTTTAATTTTCGTTATCGCAATCCTTCTTGACATTTCCCAAAAAAATCACTGTCTATGGACTAAACACATATTCGTTTATACAATTATACAATGACATCCGCATGCCTCCCAATACATCTAAAGGAAACTGGGTTTAAAAATGAGAAATTCCGCAGTAGTTTATATAACGTTTTGATTGACGATTTCGAATCTCGATTTTGACTTAACACTGATAACACTGATTTGACCACCGAATCACACAACGATTGCACCTTACATCGTCCTCATTTTACTTGTAATAAAGCTGTGGATGTTTTATATACACATGGTCATAAATATGGCATATTGACATTTTTTCTAGTCAAAAAATCAACTGTGGAGACTTGCATGCAATAAATAGGAGCTAGAATGTCAAAAATCGTTTCGCAAATCTCATTATTTTACTTCAAAGTACAAAAGTGTCCAATTTAAGATTTTTGTCCGATGGTTGGTTTTATGAGTTCTAAAACCCACATTTTTGTGAAAAAATATGAATTTTTCATACCGGATAGAATCTTCAAAAATTTCTATTTTCACCCAAATTAATTATTAGACTATCTCCCAATTTCATCCTGCAAGCATTATCTGTCACTTAATTTATAAGAATTCTGCTTGACAAAGTCTAGCCATACCTATTCAATATATGATACGAAAAATAAAAATATTCCATATTTTTGAGCATGCGTATTTGTGTCTTGTTATAAATCTATTGTTTGTCTTTCGTTTAGTGCCATGGTTTTGACCGTCCTTTGATTTCATGATTTCCGTTTTTATCTTTGCTAAAACTGTTTACTTTTTAGGGAGGTAGTAACAGCTAGATAAGATCAATTTTTTACTCGTTTGATTGGGTCTGTATTGTCAATATACATATTTGTTATTTTAGCTTTATGTTGCGTTCATATTTGTCCTGATATTGGGTTTACTGGGTATATCGACTTGCTCTCTCTTTGTTTCTGAAGCAGACGTTACACAAGAGTAGTCGGTAACGACGAGAAACTGCTTACGTTTAAGAATGGCATGACTTATTCCTGGTATAATGTGATCAGTCTTTAACTCATTTTACTTTTTTGATCTTTTATTTAGTACACTTTACTCTCGTCACGTTCACATATTTCATTGCATTTTGGTAAATACTATTTTGCGAGGGTGAATGGGGTAAGTTATTTGGAATTTTATTTCTGTGTCATGAAGTCAAACTTCTGAAAAATAGGTGTACCATTCGGTGGAGTCGTTTCAATTTCTAACACGTCCAGGAAAGACTCTTAAATAAAGTAAAGTTCTGAGTACTGAGACAAAATCGAGTGATATTATGACTAATCGATTAGAGTTTATTGAATCATGTACTCACATACGGGTAGATTATTATTCGAAAAAGTTATCTGATATTCATATTGTTTCTTTCGTATTTTCAGATACCGCTACCAACCCAGGTAAATAAACACAGAATTCGTATTGTAATAACACAATCATTTAATAAGTTGCAAAAAATATCATCTCAAATTCCAACCAACAACAGTTATATCATTAATGAGATAAGTCAATGGATAATGACAAATCCTAGAATAGAACAAAGACAAAAACACGACCAGATGTGTAACCAGGTGAATGGTAATTCGCTCATTTAATTCTTCCTCTGAATATAAATACATATGCAAATGCAGTTTACGTAATGTCTGTTTAATACTGTTATGTGTACAACATCCAGCAAGAGCTATAAGGCTTTGAAACCATCTGCTTTTGACATTCAAAATTTCTAAATCATAAATTCCGAAGATAATCATTAAGGATTAACTTCATTCCTAGATTATAAAAGGTTTTAAAAATGTAACAACGGTATCTATATATTTTTGGTAAATTTCAGGTCCCAGTAGAGAACTTTTGGAGACACCCAACTGTTCTGTGCCAACAGTATGCGTGAATGGTTGTCCTGAATCTGGATTTCTACCATCGGACTGTTGTGATGCACCAACGTCATGTTCCTCAGCTTCTTCTTCTTCTTCTTCTTCTTCGTCGTCGTCGTCCTCTTCTGGAGAAGAAGGTCGTCTTCGTCGTCCTCATCTGAAGAAGAAGATTAAGATTTACTAATAAAATATTGAAGAATTGATGTAGCGATATTTTATTTTATACCTTGTTTACCATTTTTTCTAGCGAAACATGAATAGTCCGAGGATATCTTATCCATGTAACACCAATCTATAAAAGTTAAAACAAAAATCTTCCGGTTTCGGCGTTCCAAAAGGGCCAACCATTGTCCTTATTTTAAATGATAAAGGCATGTAAAAGAACAAAATGTTACACATCGATTTTAGTTTTCAGCAGTTTCAATACAATGAAGTATACAAGAATCAATTGATACCATGGAAATGTGATTTTTTCCATAGGAACTTGGGTTTTTAGATCTGTATCTATCACAATTTTAAATGTCATATACATGTATTAGATAAATATACCTTTAAATAAATAAAATTGAAACTTCCAAGTTGCCACTTTGGTTTTGTCTCATCTATTTTACAAAAATTCTACTTATTATTGCACGCCGTCCTGTTAAGTCATAGTGGCTTTTTGCTAAATTTGTAAAAACGTGTTAATTATTGGTTTTTTATGTAGAAAAGCTTGATGGTCTTTTTCTTCATGAAATTCAGACTAAGCTTGCTGTCAGTAAACCCTGAGCATTTATGACGGAAGTATCTCCTTTAAAATTTGATTTATATTGATTGATTGTTGCTTAGCGTTCAGTGGAAAATATCGAAGCAATATTTGGAATGAGAACAAGGTCTGTAGGATGGTTTGCCCAGAGAATTGTGTTACTATAAAATGCAAATTAGGGTCTGTTTGAATCAACATGGAAAGTCTTTGTAGCTGACTATAAATGGACCCCATGAGAAGTTGATGCAAAGTTTTTTTTAACGTGCCAACAACATCACGGGTCAACATTTAATGTCTTCTTTGAATCAGGGTGGTAGAAAATTTAAAATTTATAGTTAACTTACGGGTGTTTCAATCTTTTGATAGAAAAGTAATTTATTGTCACATGTTTCAATCCCGGATACTCTTTTTATTTATAAACCCGACCCATTAATTATACAATGCCCTTCGAGGTGTTCCAACTCTTGGAGAAGAAACGGAACAAAATATTACTATACCACTTCTGTCCTTAAAGTTTTTAATTTATATAATAATCAATTGAACACATTTCTGAGTGTTACATGTTAAATGTGCCACCTCCCGGATGATGCATGTACCCGTTCCAAGTAAGGAGTCGGGAGTGTTGGGTATTCTGTCACTAAATTAACATGCCGTCCCGTAATTTTCATTTCGTAATACTTCAAATTTGTCCTATCAAGTCTCTGGCTTCCTATAAATTTGTCATGTTAGATCACCTGTTTCGAAGGAACACGTTAACTTCTGCCATCACTTTCCGTTCATCGTCCGTCCGTTGTCCGTTAAAACTGCTTGAACAACTTTGACCGAACTTCGTTGGAATGGTACGTGGCTGATCCCCTTTCAGCATCTACCAAATAAGATGGCTGCCATTACTTAAAATACAAAAACGGGTTGTTTATTAAGAAGATATCCCGTCTTAGAACTACAAAGCCAATCACACCAAAACTTGACACAAATGACGTTTAAGTGATCATCTTTTAGAATTGTATCCAATGATCCCGCCAACCAATCACAAATGCAGGGGCCTTGGTGACTGAGTGTTCTAGGTAATTGATTTAAAGTTACCTGTACAGGTCACTGTAGCCTATCCCCTATATGGCGTGAGTCCGCGACTGATTTGTACTATAGAACAAAGGGTGCGTTTTACTCACATCGCACGTCGAAAGGATTGTCAGTTACCTGCCCGACGTCCATTCTCACAAGACACGTCGGCTATCTTCACCATTAAAACTGACCGTTGCAATTTGACTGAAATCTTGTTAAAAGTGGAGCCCAATTTCAATCAATCACACAAAAAAACAGACCAAAATGGCCGTATAAAGCCAAATTAGAATAACAGTTGACCGCATTGGAATTTCCTTTTAGAATTCCTTCCAGTGATCTCGCACGACAACTGGTCACCTCGGACGACTTTAGATTAACAATAACCTATTGAAAATTCATCAAACAAATCTCACCAGGAACTATTTTCTCAATAGGTGGATCGTATCAGAATTATATCCGGTGGCACTTCTGGCCAACCAAAATGGAAACTGAGCTTCAATTAGGTTAACTTAAGGCTTATGGAAAATTGTCCTTGTCTGAAACAATTTCCGCAGTTAAAACAAAATTTGTTTAGAAAGGTCACAAGATGGGTTCTTTTCGGAATTGTATCTAATGAACTAAACGACCAACCAAAATGGCCGTCTCAGCCGGTCTTATTTTAATGTAGTAGCCTGGTCAAATTTGAAAGAACTCTACAGGCGAACATAGTTTAAATATGGGGAATTAAAAAAAAATCTGCTTGTCTGGAAATAATTGCTCGACTGAAACCGACTTTTGGTGATATTGACTATGTGAGTCCCTATTGTGTCTGACGACCACACCAGCTTACTAAGATGGCCGTCTCGTTCCAACTTGAATAGAAGACTCTGTGGGAAATTCATTGAAAATTCTTCTTGTCTTAAGCTTCTTGCCCAGTTTTAACAAAATTTTTATTGGATGGTAATATTTTTGTCTCTTTCAGGATTTCTATCTTATGACCTAAATGGCCAACCAAGATTGGCGCCACATATTAGTAACACATAAGCCACAATTTGGTATCTGCTAAAAGATCCTCTCGACGTCTAAAATATTTGCTCGATAGGAAGCAAAAGTACAAAAACATTACAAAATTCAAAATGACTGTCAGTGCTGGATATTTCCTGTAAATTACCATATCGAGATTCATTGAAATTTTGATCTTGTTTATTTGAAATTGTTAAGCGGATTAAAATGAATTATTTTGTTTATTATTATTGTTTTTAATGTTTATCAATTATTCATAATGACCTTCAGACTAAGGAATAGAGGTGTAGATGTCTGGAATGAAAATTTAATCATCCGATGAACAGTTTTAAGTCGGTCGGAAATCAATTTGACTGCTACAGCTTTATGTTGTCTGAAACATCAATGCCGACTGAATTGTTATGTTGAGTCATTTCTGACAAGGTACACGTATATAAACTCGAATGTGTCAATTTTATTCAGAAACAAAA
>JARWCS010236046.1:0-13538 GCA_034783895.1 Geukensia demissa
GTGTTGAAAAATTAGAATTTTGAAAAAAAGTTTCTTCAGGTGGCAGACCAAATGACTACAATGGGTAAGTATTTCATGTGCAAGCATCAAGTTCAAGTCAATAAGCAGGGTTTGCATATTGTGAAAGAAAACAGTTTTCGTACTTTGATTCAATGTTTTTTAATTGGAATTATTTTGTTTTCACTCTTTGATTTTTGTTACTGGAAGTTAGCAGTTGATGTGAAATAAAATTGTTTAGAATAAGATCGGTTGAAATCCGGAAAATCATTAATTACTCGTGGTCATTGTTACAGCAAAGTGGATGAAAAAATCTTAAACAATTTGGAATGGAAAGGGTGGCCTTTTAAATCAAATGGCTGCTTAATAGAGGTGACTGCAAGGGCAAGTTTAACTGTACTTGGTCAAACTTTCCAACTTAATCATAACTGTCTGAACAGTAAGATCTTAAGATGTGTTAAAGAAATCAATTTTTACTCATCTTAATTACCTTTATGGCATGATAGAGAAATACACTGTGCATAGCTTCTCTGACTGCATCCATACCACGGAATGAGAAAGAGAAATTAGATACACCACCACTAACTCTGGCACCAGGCAATGTCTCCTAAATAAAAAATTTGTTAAGATTTTTTTATTCGTTTGTTATCACCTGTACCAATAACATTCTCCGTTACAATTATTGATAATAAAAAATCATATAATACAAATTTGTCGCATCTGATAAAAATGTCAATTATATATTTAAGATCATCATACTACAGTACAAAAATATATGTAAACATTTGTAAAATTTCCTCAATTAAAGCTTTAGTGTTCACTTTAACAATTTTAAAATGCTCTTTGAATAAAGGTCATTCTATATATACCTGGTTATTATACACAATGCAGCATAAATACAATGCATGTGGTTTTTCTAATA
Organism: Geukensia demissa; assembly: GCA_034783895.1. Lineage (NCBI taxonomy): Eukaryota > Metazoa > Mollusca > Bivalvia > Mytilida > Mytilidae > Geukensia > Geukensia demissa. The sequence continues at coordinate 920 of JARWCS010236046.1, forward strand.
AGCTTTTAAGTACATGGCTAATGAAGATGACCTTATGCTAGATATTTTGTGTGTAAGTCACAAAACTTAGTTCAGGTTGTAAATGATTTTTAGGTTAATTCTGCTCAAACTCCTATTTCCACAAACAACAGTTGCAGTATGCTGTTAATCGAAGACACATTTTCTGTAATGTCCTACCATGGATATTTTCAGGAATGTTTTATCTTTTACAGTTAGAAATACTCAAGATAGGGTGGGGTTAAAGTAAATTCCCTTACAACCAAGTGTTGTTCACTCTAAAGTGTTGATAACAATGTTGATAATTCTGGTATTCAGTTATGTAGAAAATTATTGGGAATGCTCTTGTAAAGTAATGATTTTTTAAATTTCCTCCTGCCATGATATGGCTGATATATTGCTGAAGGGACATTAAACAATCAATCAATCAATTCAATTCAATTCTATACAACAATAACATTTCTCATGGGTTCTGTTAGTTCATATCTCACCTTGATCTTTTTGGTGGCTTCAATGAAGGTTATACCATATTCATTGTGTTCCTCCATGCCTGTTGCAATCGTCAGAATGTTTGGATCAAATATTATATCACATGGATTAAAGCCAACCTTATCTACCAACAAACGATAAGATCTGGTACAAATTTCTACCTTCCTGGCAGAATCAGTAGCCTACAACACAAGATATGATATAAATCAATCAAATCACTTTCTTGCAATGATTTACTTCCTGCTGGTACATAAAAGATGTCATTTTTACTATAAACCCTTCAAGATAATATACGTATATTATAACCGAAACTTGCCATGATTGATCTGTGTGTATATACCAGAAAATGTGTAAATAGAACACATCTTTGAGAATTCACGTACAATTTTTCTTTTTAATGAAAACAAAGTTTTCAGTTCCAAAGAGTGTTCTGTAAAGGTATCACTGTAATATATATAATTTTTTAGTTTACTTTTGCCCAGACTCACATTTCCACAAACAAAAGTTACATCATTCTGTTTATCAAAGTCTTGATTTCCACATTGTCCTATTAGGCATTATTGTTTCCTTTGACAGTTTATCATGCCTGCATACATAATATGGTGGTACAACTGTATCGTGTCAAATCATTTGTAAAATATGTACAAGTACAACACATGCAAAACATTTTTACAATCACAATGTTGCGTAAAAAAAACACTTTAACTATCACTATGTTGCATAATTTGTTTTATCTTATCTATCAATTATACCAATATCATATTATATCAAATAAAAAATTCCATTACTTCTGATGTCACGGGTACTAATTCCTTAAATTAAATTTTTTTTCTCTATGGGCTACTGTCTATTATCACTATAAACCCTTTCACAATAACTGTGGACTGTAATTTTCTGAGTGGAATTCAGAGAGTACATGCTCTTTCCCAGAAAAATCGAGACGTCACAATATTTATTTGATTGTTCTCAGTAGTCAAACAGAGGGAAATTGCACATACCCACTCAATTCCTGCCAGAAAATCACAACTAAGCCATTACATAAAAGGGTTTATAGCATTGTGCCAGATCTATCCAATTACTAATGTTCCATCATGATTCAATCTGAGATTTTTATAACAACCCAGTTGACTGCAGAAACTCAAATACCCAAAGGACCACAGAAAGTCTAGGTTCAACACACTTAAAAGAATGTTGATTGGACTGTAAAAACCCATGGTGTTTGAGCCATTTGAGTTGGAGCAACTGCAGTTTATCTGTACATTATCATGTGTAATGAGAGTCAAACACAACATTTTTTGTGTGGTACAAAGTCAGGCATGAACTCACTACTTTATCATGACAGAGATATACACTGGCTTACCTGCCCTTCTTCATCAAATGTCACTACTTTATCATGACAGAGATATATGCTGGCTTACCTGCCCTTCTTCATCAAATGTCACTACTTTATCACGACAGAGATATATGCTGGCTTACCTGCCCTTCTTCATCAAATGCCATAATAACAACAGCAGCACCATACTGTTTAATCTTCTTAGCTTTGTCTAAAAAGTCTTCTTCGCCTTCTTTTAAACTTATACTATTTACTATACATTTTCCTTGTGTACATTTTAACCCAGCTTCCACAACAGCAAAGTTAGAGGAATCGATGCATAGTGGTACCTTCAAAAGAAAAATCAAAAAATTTATCATGTCTCTAACACACAAATACTAGATAAAGATGCACATCTAAAATGCATAAAAAACAACTGTATTTTTTGCGACTGTGACCTTGACCTTAAACGGATTTTCTCCAAAATCAATAGGGTTCTCCCTTGCTTAATATATAACAATATCCTTAAGTTTCATTTGAATCGGATGTAAAGTTTTAAAGTTATCGTCCAGAAACCTTATTTTTACAAAATTTTCTAAGTATTTTTTGCAATTGTGACCTTTACCTTAAACAGGTTTTCTCCAAAATCAATAGCGTTTTCACTTGCTTAATATATAACAATATCCTTAAATTTCATTTGAATCGGATGTAAACTTTTGGAGTTATCGTCTGGAAACCAAGAATCACGTATGCCATTATCAAACCAATAGCCATTTCAACTTCCGTTGCAACTTGGCTTAAAATACTCTATATTTGGTTATAAATAAATTACCTTGGCAATGTCTGGTTCTGATGAGATAAGATTAACAAACTTTGACATTGCCTTAACTCCATCTAACATTCCTTCATCCATGTTTATATCTAAAACCTGAGCTCCATTTTCTACCTGTACTTTAGCAATGCTCAGTGCCTCCTGAAAGATTGAAAATTCATTTATTACTTTTAAAATACTATACAACCTGTGTTTCATACATGTCCAATAACAAAAATCTTGGTTATGTTGAAACTTACAAACCCATCTCCTCCTATAGTTATATTAATACTTTGCACACAATTAAAGAGTTTTTTAAATTTAAATTCAAGTTAAAATTTTAACATTAAAAAGTTGTGTTCAAAGTCAGCATGTTTTATGGTGAAATATTTATTCCAAGTGTTGATTTCCTGATTGATTAATAGTTCACTATATTTCATATGCATTAATTCAGTGGTATCATTTTTAACATCAAAATATCATAAAATCTTAAACTAGAGGCTTCTAGGAACCTGTATCACTCACCTGACAGTGACTCTACCTTAGTCTTTTTAAGCAATGTCGTTTGCCAGGAACAAATGCTTAACAAAAGTTTGGTAGAGGACCATTCATGAGCAATACCATCAAATTCTGGTTCCAATTGGCAGTTTTGGACAAGATTTTTATGTGAATTTCCAAAACTCAGCAGTTTCAGGAAAGAAGATTTTTAAGTGAATTTCCCACGAATCTTAAATCCATCTTGGTTGGTTGGTAGGCATGCCAGACAGAATTTTGCAAACGAGGACCACCTACGGACTATTCCAACAAGGTTTAGCCCCAATAGTCTCAGCAGTTCGGGAACACATTGAGCTAGATATTTAACATGCTTGCACATAAAAGCAACAGTCCTCAGGAAGAAATGCCACTTTACAAAGACACACGATTCAGACTCTGAGCCAATCTTTCTTTAATCTTACTTCTACTTCCTGCACACTTAGCAGAGAAACAGCAAATACCAATTTTAATGTTTTTGGTTTGACCCTGCTGGGGATCGAAACTCACAATATAACACACTCAAGGCAAGTATGCTAACAACTGGACCAATGAGGTGGTCAATCACAGTTTTGAATCACATCTTTGACACTGAAGGGGGAGATTTACTTGGTTAATAGTTTTGATTCCTTTTAAGATGTTGGTTATTTCTTGCAAAGTTTGAATGGCGAACAACAAAAAATCAAGTTTTCGGAAATGCATGTGGCCCCCGATGTGGCCACAAATACTGACTTTAGTAAACATTTTTATAATATTCTACAGGGAAGTTCAGTTACAGCAATATTTGCAGCAAAAATTCATTTTCTGAAACATATATTGCATAATGATATACATTTTGTTAGTCAATATAATTTCAAATCAAATTAATTTCAAGAAGTACTGGACCATATTCCAGTTAACAAAAGTTACCTACATCATAATTCCCATTTGTTATGAGACGAGCAAACTTCCTGGATCCTGCTACATTACATCTTTCTCCAATGTTAACAAAGTTTGTGTATGGTCCTAGATAAAATGGTTCCAGTCCTAACAAAGGAAATAAAATTTAGAAACATCAAAAAATCTCCTCCAAAAAACAATTCAGTATCCAAGAAGCATATAAAATTCCTTTACACATGATATAGGAAATATTCTATGAAATACTTCTTTTTCTGTCTGTTCTATGTTTAAACTGTTCTTTGCTTCCACGTTTTTTCCCAAATATAAGACCAATTCTCTATACTCTGTAGGGTGTAATTTGGTGAAATATAATTTTTAATCATTTTGACAAAACAACAGGACATATTTGACTATTTCAACAAGAATGCAACATTTTTTTGTACAAGTACCAATTTTTTGAGGTGTTCAAAATAGATATGAGTGCATAAAAATAATCATGGAGATATTAAAACTGAACATTTGTACTTTGTAGATCTTCAATTGTGCAAAGTTTGGTTATTTTGTTTTCATGTGATCTATATCAAAATCAATAAAATCATACCAAATATTGTATCAAATTAAATATTTTTTTAGTATTTTCTAATTTTAAGCATTAACTTTGTGCCATGTGACTTTTAGAACCAATTAAACTAAATAAAAACGTCAGATTTTCTTTTTACAAACATCTTTCAACACAAGCCATATAGAAGAATAGATATTAGCCACTTTGCATTTTTTAACCAAAATCTTGGGCTAAAAATGTGGCTTAATGACCCTTGTCCTTTCTAAAAAAATTAATTTTGATATGATTTACCACACAACTTCATATAGTCTGATTTCATGTCCACTGGGGGCACTCTTGGTTTCTTAGTCCTCACAACATCAGCTATAGCTCTACAAATAGAAACAATTACAAAGATAATAAAAAATCATAAAACTCTTCAAAAACTTGTGCTGATAATGGTAGGTTCTTATATTAAAACTTCATAGTAGATTTTGATAGTTTGCCAATTTTAGAAAATCATGAACTATTTTCCAGTACTATCATGCCTCATTGAAAATATTTGTTAAAGATCATGTTCAGAGACGAAAAAATTGTGCAGAAGAATAAATAATTATCTGTGTAAACCTTGTATCTACTAAAATCATAACTGGCTTTACATAAGAACTGTTAATATATTCAATATTACCTGATATGTTCTGGTGTAGTTCCACAACAACCACCAACAATATTTAATAACCCATCTTCAGCAAATTCCTACAAATATCAGAGGTCCATTGTAACTGAAGTGAGCAATTTACAATTTCCTAATATGAACAAAATGTCCAACAGAACATTTGAAAAAAATTATAACTAACTGAAATAACAAACTTTAAAGTCTCTACACATCAAGATCTAGTTATAAACAGACCAGAATAAAGTATCAACATATATACAAATCTAATTCAAAACAGAAACAGATGAAGAAATAAAACTTATATACAATGATATATATCTATTATTCCACAGTTCTGGTTGTCTTTAAAATATAATCAACAGTATAAGGCTCACAACAGATTAAAGCAGTTCATGATACTATACAAGAAGAAGGTGGGACTCCTTATGTTAATAACCTTTTGTTCATTCAGTCACACAATAATACTACTAAAAATTAACAAAAACTTTAATGCATAGCATGTTTCACTTAAAACTCTGCCATTACATCCAAACCAGTAAAAATCTAACATCTAACTTACTAAGCAAAAACAATCTTGTTTTGATTAAAAAGGTTAAGAAATTTACACCATATAAATTAATGAGATAATCCCTGTGTTTTATTGGGGTCAATATTGTTCAAATGCCGTATTCAGTTATAGAATATACAAAGAGCATTTTCAGCCCCCAAATTCCAAGAAATAAATGTTATTTGCATAACTTTTTCTTAAGGAGTTAGGGGTGTGTTAAGTGCATCACTACATAAAGTTTGGTGATTTTTCCATGCTTTCAATCTATTTATAAATATAAATTTTGACAGTGTTAATTTAAAAAAAAGTTATTGTTTGTTATACTTATAATATAATTCACTTTTTATCAACTTGAATCCAATAATGTTCCATCAGAAATTGTTATTTTCTTGCCAACATATTGACATGAGATATCTATGTCTATAATAGCTTAACCAAAACACCACTTGATCAAAAAGGAACAACTCTGATTCATTGTTGAAGTTCGTAATGGGAGCTGTGGAGGTTTAAATTCTACTGTCATTTGGTGGGTGGCTGTCGCATGGACAACTATGCCACATCTCCTATTTTTATATATATAATACACAAATTTTATTGACTATGTCCATGTTAAGATCATATGATGATACCAGTTTTTCATCACTGTTTGGTAAATATATTGATTGTTCAGCTGATCAAGTCTTTAGTCTTTGTATTAAACCATTTAGTTATTTTTTACATTTAAAAATATCCTTAAATATCAAAGATTGTGAGAAAATAAGTAATGACAAAGTTACGACCAAAAAGTTGTAAGTGCTGTAAAAATATTTTTATGATTTTGGTAGAAAACTGCACAAACGTGTTGATCTTATCTGTGTTTTTCAAACTTTCAATCAAAGTGAAACTGTTTTCTAATTAGTTTTGCTATAATTTAAGAGTTTTTTAAACAACTGGAAACTCTTCACAATTTTTCCTTTTTGATCAAGTGCTGTTTTGTTTAAAAATAGCAGCGATTGCAGACATAGATATCTCATGTCAATATGTTGGCAAGAAAATAACAATTTCTGATGGAACAACATTGGATTTAAGTTGATAAAAAGTGTATTATATTATAAGTATAACAAACAATAACTTTTTTTTTAAATTAACACTGTCAAAAATGAAATAAATAGATTGAAAGAATGGGAGAATCACCAAACTTTATGTAGTGATGCACTTAACACACCCCCAACTCCTTTAGAAAAAATGTTTTAGGGTAAAATAGTGTGTATTATTTATAACCAAAAACAGTATATTTTTTTTAAGTGTTTTCTCTGTGAAGTTTTGTTTTTTGCCTTTTTCTTAGATTTGTCATGTATAGCCAATGGTTGTTCCTTTAGTATCTCTTTGCCTCCTCTTTTTGCTTGATAATTACACTTTTTGATTTGCACACACTATCATACTTACTTTAAGCTGATTTGCCATCATTTCTGGGGTTTCATCATATTCTCCAAATGTGTTTGGTAAACCTAAAATAGGAAAAATAAGACTTATCACATCTTAGATAAGAAAGAAATAAAGGCTGCATATTTATGCACAAATAAATTCAAGGAAGTTAGGATACAGAGTTTGTTTGATTTGTCAGGTCTTCATATATAACATTAAATATTCAAATACTCCCAAACTCTACCTTTTTAGGGCTGTTCCAGAAAATATTATGTCTCCCCGGGGACGGCAAACGATCTTTTTTTCCATTGGTGGTCGTATGAGGGGGAAAAGTATTTACGTAGGTGGTCCTCTTGAGGATAATTCTATTTCCATAGGTAGTGGGTATTTTGGAGAAAATTGATAATATATAGGTGGTGGGTCATTCCTTTGTGTGTGCATATTTTTGGTGCACATTTAACTCGAAACCGTTACAAAGTCAACAAAACAGCCGTTTTCTTAATATTTATTGTTTCCTGAACTGGTTCCATGCAAACCTAGTCAAAAAGTAATACAGTTGGAGTTACTTCCCCTTTTGTGGTAAATATATATTACAAAATATATTTTTGTTTTTTAACGGAGCGAATCTAACAATTTTCCCGGTTTTGCTGTTTAGTATTCATCAGATACACGCAGATTGGTATATTTTTAAGATTCCATAGGTTGTTGGTCTTGACATAATTTAAATTTTGTTGGTGGTGGTTTAAAAATTAAATTGATTTCTATGGGTGGTGGGGGTAAAAAAAAAAGTGCCGTCCCTGGAGGGGACATAGCATTTTCTGGAACAGCCCTTACCTCATTTTATTGTTGAATCAGTTAGATTTTTCTGTTTGAAAGTTTTTGTGATAACATTGCTATTAAAGTAAACATCATCAGCAATTTAAATGATATAAATCAGTGTATTCAGATGTACCGTAATGAAATATTTATTTAATCTCATTTGGTATTATTTTCAACAAAATATTAATTGAAAATATTAAACAATATCCGCGTTGTTTTAGTTTCCTTTATAGTTTTCATTTATCTATATTAATAATGATTAATCAACTGTTTTTAAGGTAAATATTGTTATAAGACTAATTAGCATTGGTTGTATTACTTTTGGTAATGTTATATTTAAATTGACTTTAGAAGTATGATGACAGCAAAGTTCAGATTTAACACTACAATAAATTACTTTTAGGTCATACAGTGGCAGTATTTGGGTAGATCTGTATGATACAACTGGAGATGAGGACATAGACATTGCCAAAGTTCTGGCAGGAGAGAAACTTGTCCAGGACACTGGCTCCACAACTACCACCAGTAGTAAACACAGTCACCATTCTAGTCAGACATCACTTATCTTGGTACCAGGCTGAAAGGTTTACAAACTTACAAAATATGGGCTTTCAATTTAGTTTTCTATGATGTTCATAATAATACATTTAATCAAAGCACAGTCTACGTTTAACTATCTATGAACAACAGTGGTAAAATTAGCATATGTTTTCACCTTTGCTGAAAGCAACTTTAGATCTTTTAGGATTGACTTTTAAGTCAAATTGTGTCCCGTGCTGTAAAACAGGGCGACGCATAGGGGTCATTTCTGTCATCTTCAGCATCACACCTACAATCTGCAACTCCTCTTTAAACAATCAACAGAATTCAACCAAACTTACACATAATCTTCAGATCAAGTCTAGTATTGCACTATCTGTTTTATTTTCATTCCAAATCAAAATTTAAATTTTAACTGATATGTTTTCCACTTAGACATTTGTAAGTTTGCATGCTGAAGAAAAAAAACTATCCTGACTCCAATATTTTAATGTGTTACTTTGTAATGCATTGTTATTATTATTTTGATTTAGAATTAGTTGTTTTTATGTTTTCTACTTTTCCACTTCTGTCTCATCAAATAATTAAATGTTTTTATTGTAAAATAGTTTCTTATCACCTACTTTTCAACCCCGAGAGTTATCATTCGGTCTAAACCTCACAAGTCAAAGATTCTGCAGGCTTGTCTTCTGAAAATGACCCAATCCTAAGAGTAGAAGTGGTCCAGTTTCCTTAATGTTTACTCCTTAACTCTTTATTTTATGTATTTTAAATATGAATCAAAGCTATTATAGAAGTTGTCCTTTAAAGTGAGACCATGGGTGAAGAGGGTCCCTTAAGTCAGGAATCTTATTACAAATATGAGGTCATTTAGTTGATTGATTTATAGAGGGTGTGTTTAAGGAGTCATTTTGTTCTCTGAAGAGTAACCTTCAGTTGTTTCCTTGTAAAATTTTTGAATTATTTTTGAGTTTTTCAAATCATTCAGTTGACAAAATGCTTTTTAACAGATCTGTGCATTTCTATTATCTTTTTATGCTGATGAGTTTATTTACTGAGAACCAGATACATTGTCTAAATGAGTTTATCTCTTACAGTTGAAAAACCATTGATATGAATTAATATGAATTTTGCATTTAGTAAGTATTGTTGAAACATTCTAAAACAAATAAATAACACTGATGGAAATTGTGAAACACCAGAAATTATATGTATATTATGTATTAGAGTTCATTCCTATATACCTGCACAAAGGTATAAATTGTTAAGAATTTATTAATAAACTAATATGCCCATGCTGCATACTTCTATTTTAAGACATCTTTTAGCAGAGCTTAATATTTTATCAAGTACATTTGTTCAGTATTTAGTAAAAAAAACTTTCCAGTAAAGTTAATATATTTTCAGGTATTATGTATAAAAATTATTCAATGTAAAGTCAGGAAAGTAGAATATCAAGTTGAGGTTAATACAAACTGATCATTATGTAGATACTTTAAGAAAAGAAAACATGTAATGGCATGTGTGTTTACAAGGTGTTATACAAGGTGTTACATCTGAGAAAACGTTTTTGCATTTAATGGTCATTTACATTTTTATCTCACCTCTTTATCTTGAAAGGGAGACAATTCCCAGCAGCCACTTTAGTTTTTTATGTGAAAGCTCTGTACCTCTGACTATTTAACTTAGAAGGTATTGACTAACCACATCACATTTGTTCATGATCAAATTGCATGGTTCAGTGACTTGAACAAAATCAGTGTAAAGATGTCACGCTTTGATCTGTTTCTCAGTAACTATATGGATTTACAATTAGGAGTACATGATCAGTCTGACATATTTAATGAGTCCTTGACCTAATTTTCCAAGGTTCATTAGCTTGGGTCAATTTTAGGACTTTTCTTTCATTGACTATACATGGTAAGTGAACAAAATTAGTGTCTCTACCTTTAATGAATGCATTTGGGATGTGATTAATTGGCAAGAAATAAAGAAAAAGTTGCCAGCAAAAATGTGATGATATGATTTTGACAAACATGTTTCATATTTTATTACTGTTTGTTTTGAGATTTCTTGTTACTGATGCCACCAGAAGAGTGTTCAGTTGTTTTGAAGTTATTTAATTGATATTCATTTGATAATTTTTTTTGCTAAACAAGCATGTTAGCTATTTCCATGATCATTAAATTTTGTACTACCGTTTAAGACAAATTTACATGTGCTTTGTATCTTACTCATTTATTTCATTGCTTAATATTTAATAATTCTTTGCTATAAATGGTCATTAAAATTTGTACTGTTGTTAATATATGTATGTGATCAAGCCATGTAGTATTCAGTGTATCCGATTTAAGTCTTAGACTTCTATAGTTTTTTTTAGAATTGTACATTATGTTGCAATTTAGTCCATAAATTTTCTAAGTGATCATTATTTATACTCTATGTCTATGTTTGCTGGAATGAGTAAATAGGTTGTAAACCTAGAAGAAAAACTGTCTACCATATTCTTATAAAATAGTGTTGATTTTGTAGATTGAAAAAAGCGCAAGTAACTTGCAATAATAATTTTTAGCAATCGCGATGTGTTTTAAGCTGCTCCAAGTTTTTTATTTCCTACAGGGATTTTACATTATAAAATTAGCCATTTGTTTGCCGGAAGTGGCCAATTGCATGCGCTAGCGCGAGACCGGGAGTATATGTCAACGCTGCGTAATAATTAAGTTATTATTTAACCTGCAAAAATGCTTAGTGGCGCGCCTAAATGGAATTTTAAAAGTAATTCTTCTGATATGTATCGCAAGAGGGGGGTCCGAAAAAATAAATATGCGCAATTTTTAAAATTACTTTATCTAGGTCAAACTTCAGCGCTCCCACCAAAAACAAAAATGGCCAACCCTCAACGTTAAATCCCCGTAGGGAAATTCAGGGGCAGATAATAGTATGTAAAACGCTTTTGGGAAGTATAAAGCATGAACCGTTAACTGTGTGATAATTCTTTCTTTTGATTTAAAGTAAGTCCAAAATTAAGCCGGAAATTCACACTCCAGGAAAGCTTGACATAGAGTATAGTTGTTTTATCAGGTTTTTAAGATTTATACTTTTAGTTTTTTTTAATGTTTTTCCTTAATTTTGTATAAAGATCATTAAGATGATACATCATGTTGATCATTGTTTGAAATATGGAAAGTTTTGTTGAAATTTTGATGATTTGTTTTTGTTTTATAATTGAGATTCCATAATAAAGGTTATTTTTAAAATACTTAATGCATTTATTGGTGTTATTCACGAGAAAATATGCATTTGTTTGGTTAGTTGATTGATTGATTGAATGGTGCTTAACTTCCAATGGCAAATATTTCATGCATATTCATGACGAGAGCATATTAATGTTGATTGATTATGAATGAACCCTGCTTTGTACTAGACTGACACACTGAGCCAGATTTTTAACAAGTTAGCTCACGAAAGCAACAGTCCACAGGAAGATATGCCACTTTACACAGACACATTATTCTTACTCTTGGCCGACCAGTCTTTGCTCTTACTCCTTAATGCTGTGTGCTTAGCAGGTAAGCAGCAAATACCAGTTTTAATGTCTAAGGTTTGACCCGGCCTGGGATCAAACCCACAACCTTCCACACTCTAGGAGAGCACGCTAACCATTACACCACCGAGGCGGTCTTGTTTGGTTAGTAGACAACCAATAAGTCAATGTGTGATTTATGCTTTAAAATATCTCTTGATGAAGTGAAACAATGCATTTTTGCAGATTACAATTTTTAGCTCTAAAAGGCCATGTGAGCTTTTGCCATCACTTGGCGTCCTTGTCCGTCGTCCATCCATCAACAATTACAAAAAAATCTTCTCTGAAACCGCTCAGCCAATTTGGACCAAACTTTGGTGGAATGGTCCTTGGACGGTCCCCTTATTAAATGTGTCTGATAGCCTGGACCTACAACCAAGATGGCCACTAGGCTAAAAATAGAAAAAAAGGGTGGATGAAATTTGAAAAATCTTCTCCTCTGAAAGTATTGAGCCAATCTTAGCAAAACTTGGCTGGAATGGTCCTTGGG
>JARWCS010236157.1:0-13538 GCA_034783895.1 Geukensia demissa
TTGCTGTAAGGTTTTGGTTTCCATAAGAATTATGTCGTAAAATTCACACTTTTCCATCTTTGTTTACATGCAAGCGTTATGTCGGTAACTATGCAGGATTTTGAAGAGTTCACCTCATGAATATTTCAGCCTGCATTATGATATACTTATTCGTGCTAGGCATGGATAATCATCGCCGTATTTGTGATAATCAAAATGCCTCAAGTTTTGACCGCATGGTTATGAACAAAAAGGGAACACATGAAACAAAAGATTCGATTAAGGTACAGAAGAGTAGATACATGTATGCACTTGATTTTTTTTAAATTGAAAATACGAAAATTTGTATACTAGTTTTTGTTAATTTCAGCTTCTTGTATGGTAATACTAGTCCTGAATTTCGTCGGTCTTCTTGCAGTACTTTTGGGTTGGGGGCCAATATGGTAGTGTTCATATTACATACGCGAATTATTGTTTGGAAAAGGAAAGTTTTCATTTAATTTCGAAGTTAACGTGTCAGTTCTGCAGCTGGTAAATAAGAAAATCGCCGAAATTTAATTGGCCAACCATAATGAAAATTTTCTTCGAATAAAATATCGATTCTGTGCAGTAAAATGTCTTTTATACAATTGTTTTGTTTTTGTTTTTTCTATTGCTATAGGTTGACATTATATCAAATAAGGAGTCAACATACTGTCCAAAATATGATGGACGAGTTCATGATTATCATTTTATGAATGACACTTCGGGTGTAAAAGATACCAGTAGCCGTCAAATTTTTACAGTTTAAAATATCTCATTATAATTGCTCAGGTAATATTTACCACGATTTACTCAAGGTAAAAACCAGATTAAATTCTTGTGAAAAAGTTATTTTCATATTTTTTTTTATGTATGACAATCGATCTTTATAAAACGAATATAATAAACTCAGTAGGTTCCATTAGATTTTGACATCAAAAATATTTTTGATCGTTTTTATCCAACCCCTTTCAGCCTCACAAAATCTTGTTGCGATCTATAGATGTTCTTGATTAGTATTGATTTTAGGTATAATAACGATTTGACCAACAAAATATCTGGAAACAGGTTTTGTGTTAAGTGTTTTTACACATTATTGCAAGTCTTCGAACTTTCATTGAAACTTGTTGAAGGTCATTTATCGGTCAGCTTCATCTGGGAATTTTAATCCCAGGCTTCATTCCCTAATGCTTTAGAGGATATGTTTAAGGGACTTTAAAATACTATTTTTCTGAATTTGTTGCAAAAAATTATTTTGACTTCTTTAAAGAACTTTTTTTACTTCTCGTTTTTAAAATTAACTGAATTATAAGCAAGATTTTGCACGACTGCAAATAAAATAAAGAACTTTGTCGCGTTTGGCAAAAAGTCTGAACTGAAAATCATAACCACAAATTAAATGAATGGTCGCATTCTTGTAATGGGGTAATGGTTAGCGTGTCGCCTCGAGAGCTCGATCACCGGTCGGATCAGACCAATTACATTTAAAATGGGTTTTTGCTGCTTCTCCGGTAAGCACTGAGCATTAAGGAGTAAGAGCAAAGACCGGTCGGCCCAGAGTAAGAATAATGTGTTTGGGTAAAGTGGTATCTCTTCCTGTGGACTGTTGCTTTCGTGAGCTAGCACCTTGAAAATCCGACTCAGCGTGTCGGTCCAGTAAAAAGCCGGGTTCATTTGCATGAAATATTTGCCGCTGGATGTTAAGCAACATTAAATCAATCAAATCTTTATAATTGGCTCGCTGCCAGATGAGAATGGTGACACTGAAAAAGTGAATATTCCATGTTATCCAGCAAAAGTTTTCACGATAACTTCGTGCTCTCCTCATTTGTCAGGCTATAGCGTAAAAATGACCAAGTTTGACGCTGGAGTTTGTCATTACGTAAAGACTCTACAATGTCAAGGTTGGATGCTATCACTCGAACCATTTTATCAGTCAACTACAGGCCGGTATCTCCAAAAGCAAATTTGCGGGATCCGAGAATGTTGAAGAAAGAACAATATACAGGCTATGGCACAGATTTCAGCAGACTGGCTCTAGTAATGACCGTCTCCGTAGTGGCAGAAAACATAAATACACCAGAACAAGACCGCTACAACCGAGTCTTTAATCTGCGAAATCTACAGAATCGATCAGATACTGCAACAACGCAGTCGGCATACATGTACCTGAACTGCGGAGAATTAGTTCCCAAACTTTCCGATAACAACCTCCAAATACAAGAAAAACATATTTGTAATGTAGAGGTCTCCACAAGGCCTTCAAAAAGGGTGGAATACAACTACTTGAGAATAGCTCTAAATCACCCAAATAAATACATCGTGTATATGCATAAAATGACATTGCTTTCACCTTAATATTTTGAAATGGTTCGTGTTACAAAAATTAATACAAAGACAAACCTTTGACCACAATTCCTGACTTAGGACAAGCACATTAGACATGTGCTGGGTTTAAACTAGTTAAGTGGGATTTGAGTGGCCAATTGAAAAAAAAATCAAAGAAAACAAAAGCAGTAACCGACGAACTTATATCAAAATCAACAGAAATTCACCCAATCCGACTAGAGAGTACCTGAATCACAACAAATATATACTAAACAAAAATACATGCAATGTCATCCGACGATCTTATACTGTGTTGTCAATAAACACGAGCAGAGCCAAGATCGATGTAATTTGAACGCACTATCCTGTTGCCAGTAACAATATTGAGTGAATATTGACATTTTTTTATTGTTTAATTTTGTTTCCAAGTACGTGCACCAAATTTTAATATTACGTTTTTTTTACATTGTATGTTTTCACATATATATGAAGGCTGTTGCTGAATAAAAAGCACCCACTATTGTGGCATATCATGAGCAATTAACAAAATTATACAGTTTCACAGTTTTACTTTATTTTACAAGACCAACGAATCTGCCCCAGAATTCAAGTCACAAACTGCCAGAAAATTTCTGAATGTTTTCGTAAGGAAGTGATGTTAGTAAAAACATTTTTAATCCTAGACTAAACCTAATATATCTGCAATCAGGAGAAAAGAATCAAAATAGATCTAGTCATCGGTTTAAAAAGCGATGGGAGTTCAAACTCTGGCCACATAAAATTGATAGAAATCAATGACTAAGGAAATGGTATTATTTTGATGACAGGAATTCAGATTGTACATCAAATTGAATAAATTGCAGCTCAATCAGCATGTCAGCCTATCTAATCAAAAAATCAAAAATTAACATTTTCCAAATTGCTTGAAACATAAAAATATACAGCTATTTTTTACTCATTTTCTCTTCTGTCGCGACAAAAATGTCATTTCTTTATTTTCAGAAGCAATGTTGTTTCTCATTTTCCCATATTTCGGATAAAAATATCAACTGAGAATTACAAGTCATAATGTTTTATCCCTGGTTGGTGATCTTTTCTTTAACAACCACATAACCAAAAGAAGATTTTTAAAACTATAAACCTTTAGGTACCCACTTCATACATTCTATGAGTCATCTACGCTGGACATTCCATTTATAGAAATGTTATATCCAACGACGGCAAAAAATGTGTCAGATGTACATGTATGCAATTAGAAATCTCAACAGATATACATGGCACCCTAATTGAAGTATTATTGTTGACCTCAGGTCATTTGTGTGGAATTACAGGTTATTATAGAATTATGATGTCATAAGCCAGTTGTATCCTCTAGAGACGCTGTCAAATACCAATAAAGCCGTTCAATACTTGGCATAATTAGCCTATTCTACTCTTAACTTCCATATGGGGCAACGATATCTGTAATTGTTGACCATATTTGACGTTATTTTTATAAATTGTACACAATGCAGTTCAAGATTATTTGCTCTCCTATTTAAATCTAGGTTTATGACAAGGGTTTATTTTCTGCGAGAAATCTTCTAAGGGAACGACCATTTAAATCTAAGGGGGGAGTTTGTTGGGGTTTTTTTTTGGGGGGGGGAGTTTGTTGTTTTTTTTTTAACTCAGAAAGAATTTTTTTTAGTTTTTTGCAATGATTAGTCGCAATTTTTTTTTCAAAATTTCATATTACCTGTACTCTATATGAAAGTAAACTGGCTTCAGAATATTTTTTGTTACCTGCCTATCCAGAAAATTTTTCTTTGGACACTATGATCAGAATATTTTTGTGTGAAAAACCATAACACCACCTCCCCCTCAAAGTTAAATGGTTGTTCCATAAGCACGCATAAACAAATATACCTACTTTAGCTTAATCATTTTGGTTTTCTGTGTAGATTTTCTATATTTTTAGTTTGAATATTTTTTTATGAATCAGTTCATTTATCATGCATTTATGTGTATTGTTATCTGTGTCGTCAGAAAAACCTTCCATCATATGAAAACGATTAACATAAGAGCCAAACATCAAAGTTTTTTTATTTATTTCAAATATTTGTTATTGCAATGGCAAAGTATCAAGTTTTTAAATACTATAGGAATTTCTTTTTACCACTTCATCAAACTCTTAAACAGCGATTAGCAGAAAGCAGTGCTATCTGCGTCGCGGTTAGCTGTTACTATTGTTATCCCAATACACAATGTCATAAGATTGTTGCGGAAATGTATACTAAGCGCAGCTAAATAAAGCATTCATTTTGCTTAGTATACTTTTCCGTGAAAATCTGATCATTGTGTTTTGGGATAACAATAGTAACAGCTAACCGCGACGCAGATAGCACTGCTTAATTCCTGATGATCGTTACCTGGCAGCCTGGTCAATATTCTCGTTAAAAACTTCGGATATCCGAGAGGTTCCGAAGGAAAACCGCTTAGGATATTGACCAGGAACCCAGAATACTGATTATTGCTGTTAAGGGCGTGCTACATCTACAAGGCAAATGAACTGTCTTTGATAAATCTTGGAACATAACGATTTGTGTCCTTAGGCAAATTTTAGTTGTGATCTCTTGTTTTATTTGTTGTCGTCTTTGTATTCTCAGAGCAAACACAACTGATTTTTAAGGTTTGTTTAAATGTCACATTATCATGCCACGGTCAGGATGGGTTTCAAGAATGCTCACAAACATGATTCAACCCGCCATTTTCTTTATGTGACAGTCACAAGTAATAAAACATGTAATAAACATTCTGTCAAGGTATAATACCTTTATTTAGTCAATTATTGTCACTTTTGACTAGGTTCACGTTAAGTTTTACGGGCATTTTACAGCTTATTTTATGGTATTGGTCATTACATGTACCTATAGACGTTAAATTATTTGTAATTATGGACTTGATCATGTTGATTGATTTATAACTATCTCCATGACAATCATATCGGTATGCTCGTTTACTCATAACTATCGCTAAACAATGGGTTTCATTTGCTATTATGTGCATACTGTCTGCTTCTAGACTCTAAAGTATAATAAATTACATAAGGGCACATGTTGCAATATATCCTAGCATTCTGATTGGTTTTAAAGTAATAATATGCCTTGCAATTTGATGTTCTATTACCAAATGTAGCTCAAAATACGAAGTCTTTTAGGCAATGCAGTTGCGTAGATATCTATTTAGATTGGTTCATGTTAATTCATCTATAAATATTAAAATTATGTTTATATATTATTGTTAGAAATAGCGTTGAGGAAACACGTAAACGTTTTCCACAAATTGTGCCACGTCAACGCTTGTACGCGCCAATGAAAAAAGCTTTCTATTTCAAAATGTCATTACATTTGCAAGAAAAAGCTGTTTTACTTGTAATTTCGACGATAATTATGTTTATCGTAGAATAATTAAGAGTTCTGTTTGTTTAGCAAGAAACATAAACAATGCCACAGTTCTTCAAAAAATACAATCAATGCTTTTTATCTCAATTCTTCTGTTTGTATATATATTTATAATCAGCAAGATCTGTTTGATTTTCCCACTTGAGATGATGCCTTTATATTCAGAACGGCTGTTGATAGCTGGTCATCACCTGTTAATTAACTCGTTAATTATCATATATTTATCCTAACACAAATATTATTTTGGAATATGCAGTGTAAAATCGATTAAGGGAGGGCCATATGTACAAATGCATGTTTTCTGGAACCATTGTATTTCTGACTTACTGTTGATAGCATGCGGTCAATAGATTGTTGGAGGCGTTAAATGAATTGTTTTCCTGGTTTGATGGGATGCTATTGTAAAGAGGTAGGAAATTTTTACATCTTTCGTAACATTATGTTTCTATGACAAAACAGATTAAAGTAGATGCATTTGTATTGACTTCATGCTGGTTGAAGCTTTTCGGTGGGTATTTATTTGTTTATTTATTTCTTTAGCATTTTATTTATTTATATATTTTACAAGCTTGGCCGTTAATAAATAAATATAGGACGTGTTTTATTTTATTTTTCCCATGTGTAATTAACTGCAACGTGTCAACATTTATTTCATTGGCGTAGGAGCCCGGGGCATGGGGTATGTTTTGCCTCCCCCACTTACTGTCGAGTATATTTCAGTTACACTTTATCGTCTTACTGAAACAAAAAATATCTTCATGCCCAGAATCCTGTCTTAATTTTACCATATTTATTAATTTTAGAGTTTAGTTGCAGTATGCACTAGCTATATATAGTTCTCTCCCCTTCCCCATTTTTCGAAGTTTGCCCCTCACATGTACATGTATGTATTTGTTCCTCATAACATGGGCTTTTCTTATAGCTGTACTCTTATATATTGCCCCTTGTGGGCCATTAATTGGAATAATAAAGAATTTGAATTTGAATTTATAGACCATTTCATTATAATGATTCCTTTAGGAACACTTATAATATTAGGTTTATTCCGTCCAGAAAAAATATTACATAAACGTTCCTGAGGAACTAATATTAATATATTCCGTCTATTAATCTGTTAACTTCCGTAAAATGATGACATCTTCACTCGTGCTTAGGAACGTCTTGCTTAACAGGAAGTTGATTTTGGACAGTATCCAAAAATCGCAAATTAATCCACTAATATAAAGCTGCATACTAATTTTAAATGACTTAGTCAGTCGGTGTCGAGATTTTTCATACCGGCAAGACAAGACGGTACAAAAGTATACTCTAGCGATTCATGTGTCATTTCTTCCCTGACAATATTTCATTGCTTTATCTTATTTCTAAATCATAAAAATGATTTAACGATAAAAGAACCTTATTGAAACCCCAATGTATCATTTAAGTTGGCAGTATAGCAAATTTCATCGAAATCGATGCATTTTTAAATATCAACAGTCCCTTGATTCATGTCTTTATGTCTTTCACAATCAATCCCATCCAAGCATTTACTATTACGAACATCAATAGTTGACAAAATTTTAGTGATATTTTACTTAGCACCCCCCCTCCAAAAAAAAACAGTGTTCCCCTTTGACAAATGTCTCTAAAAATCAACCCCATCCAAACATTATGTACTTTTTATGAACTGAGTCTCTCACTTTTAACCAATTTGCAAAAAATCCTTTGCAGGAATCCTTATAAACTGCAATATAAAAAAGATTCCGGTAACTTTTCCATAGTTTTCTATACATGCTTTTAGTTTGTCTCCGCTAATTTGAAAAAATGGAAAATTTTGTCGTTTTCCATAATAACTATTACTGCTCACAGGATGATCCCAAACTCTAATACAAACAAAACAGGATACAATATTAATTAAAAAAAACGAAAAAATACAGTTTACTTTTGTTTCTTTCGATATGAACAATTACGAGCTGAAAATAACGAGCTACAATTCACACTGTTGGCAATGATTGATATAGACATGATAGAAGAAAACAATGCATTATGTTCTTTTTTAAAATTAAAATGGAAACTAAATATAAATTGGAAATTGAAAAACACCATTTATATATATAGAATACAACATATAAATCTATAGATAATAAGAAAAAAAAACAATGAAATAAAATAAAATAAATGATAAAATAAAAATAAATACAAATAAATAAATGATTGAAACTTAAAATGTGGAAAAATTAAAATCGGCTAATTAGTTTACAATGAAATCGAATTACATGTACATTAAAACATAAAAAATGGCATCTTCTTAACTACTTTTACAAATTCCTGGCTTAGGACAGCCACATAAATTAAACATTTTTATGGACGCTTAACTCTCACCTAACATGGGACAGAAGTGCGATAAAACGACTAAATAACAAACCTAAAAAGAAAACTGTATTAGATAAAACTCTTGCAGTCGATACAAAGTACTCGAACAATCACAAATACAACAAGAGATAACAAGATATACCAACCTCAAAAATGTACTCGCTGTTTTGTGACAGCTACATGTAGTCCAAAATCCAAACAGAATTGATATAGACTTAGTTCTGTTAAACTAAGATATCAAATTACAAAATTACAAAATTTATTGTTGAATAAACATAGAGAATTTTATTATGCTATATATATATTTCAAGGAGTAACCTCTCATCAGTAGCATTAGAACTAAAACGTAGGAAGTCCAAGATCTAAACATAGCAAAGGAAGCATTTAAATCAAAACAAATCGAAATGGGAAGTTCAATCCGAAGGCAGGGACAACTACTAAGTGCAATACCTTTCGAGGCCTTTCCGCATTTTCTTAACAAATGCAGCAAAATTCTGTAAAACATCGTTTGATAAATTTCATGTCAGTCAAGTCCGACAACTGGACTGATCAATTCAGTACCCTCGGGGACATGATTCTCCAGCAAGGGTATCAACCCAATTGTTTCAAAAACATATATTACCAATGTTGAATAAATATAGAGAATTATAGTATGATATATGTACATTTCAAGGAGTAACCCTTTTTAACACGTTTTATAAATTTAAACACGTCTAGCTGGATTTAGTGTAAAAATAGAATTTAATAGCCACAAGAAAACAAGGTCCTTGTTTTTATGGGATCCATGTTACACAAGTCTACATTGTGATGTATAGTGATTTGCGTGTTGTCTGGATTGTATGTAGTGTTGTCTGGATTGTATGTAGTGTTGTTTGGATTGTATGTAGTGTTGTCTGGATTGTATGTAGTGTTGTCTGGATTGTATGAAGTGTTTTCTGTGTTGTCTAGATTGTGTGTAGTGTTGTGTATGTTTTCTAGATTGTGTTAAGTGTTTTGTGTGTTTTCTTGATTGTGGCTAGTGTTTTGTTTTGAGGGTTTTTTGTTGTCTAGATTTTGTGTAGTGTTTTATGTGTTGTCTAGAGTACATGTAGTATTTTGTGTGTTGTCTAGATTGTGTATTGTTTTTAAGTATTGTCTAGATTGTTCTAGATTGTATGCTGTGTTGTCTAGCTTGTGTGTAGTTTTGGGTGTTTTCTAGATTCTGTGTAGTGTTTTGAGTGTTTCGTGAACGTGTGAAATGTTTTGTATATTGTCTAGATTGTGTCAAGTTTTTTGTGTGTCTAGATTGTATGTAGTGTTTTGCTTGTTGTCTAGATTGTGCAAAGTGTTTTTATAGTCAAGATTGTGTGTATTGTTTTGTGTGTTGTCTAGATTGTGTGAAGTGTTGTAGTGTTTAGTGTGTTGTCTAGATTGTGTGTAGTGTTTTGTGCGATGTCTAGACCGTGTGTATAGTATTTTATTGTGTGTTGTTTGGATTGTGTGTAGTATTTGTTTGTTATTGTTATCTCCTGTTCCTCCTTTTTTGTTTATGGTCTCTGAGCATGGTCTTATTTGTCTTCTTACCATTTTTGTTTTCCCTCAGATATCTTCAAACTCTTGTTGCTTCAATATTCAGTTTTCAATTAATTCTCAGATAAATTAACAGTAATTACCATTTGAAGTGGTTTTTATTAGAATCATGTCGATTTTATTGGTAACCTGGCAACAATAATGTTGAGTGGTTTGTTATATAATACTACAGTAAATATTTGATAAATTCTTCAAAACTTGAAAATTGTCGATAAGAATGTGTAAGTTGGTCATATCTGACATAAATCACTTGAATGTATTACTTAATTGTCCTAACGTCTGACTGAAGTAGAGCAAAATTTAAAAAAAAAAGAAAAAGAAAATCGGCCATCACGTGTCGGCCATGAGGTTGGTTATTCTGCTCGAGAAACAAAAATGGTGTAATAATTATAATATTGCCATTATAATCATCTTGAATGTGGCTTTAAGACCAAAAACAACGATATGAAATTTACCCGACATTTACCAGTATTGGCGAAGGTAGCACTGTGTACGATCAAAATAATTGCAGGAAAATTCGGGTGGAAATTCATTTGCTGCATATAATACGTGAAGGAATATAATAATGTTTTCGTGTGACAATTCTCGGCTTAGAATTTACTATTGACAAAAACTGAGAGAAACAAAATTAAATTTTAAACTGATCAGATCTGTCAATTAAGTGTGATTTGACCAAATCGCCAACACATTCAGGTCATTCAGGCATGGTTTTATGTCCCTGCCCGTCGGTATATCCGTTCCCCCATCACACTTTTCCTGTGTCTCAAAAACAACTTAGTCAATTTGGAGTTAACTTTGAAGGACTTTGACTCAGACTGAGAATGTTTAGAACAACCGGGGAAATTTACGGGCTTACATAAGGTTTTTTATTTGTCTCAATACATGTAACTATTTTATACATGTAAATGGGACTTTAAGTTTTTGGAAGACATTTTGGTTTTTTTTTCATATTCTGTAAATGAAACTGCATTCAAGGTTTGTATATTTTCTCTAAAAAGGGTTCTTTTCAAATCTAGTTTTTGTTTTAGAAAGGGCAGAAGCGAAGGGAAAATATACAGGTACATGTAGCACAAATATTGTGAATTTTATTGAGAGAGGTAAGAAAAGCTTGTGTAACTAATCGGTTTAATGCTTAATATAGTTGTGAATCGGAACATTACAGGTTGTCTTATCTTCATAAATCCCCATAAAACGTAAGCACAATCTGACGAGATTATTACTTGGCGACAAAATCTAATAATTTTTTATTTCCTTTTTATATAATGTATTTTTTTCTTTGTAAAGACAATTAATTTGACAAATTCAATAAATCCATATAATATCACTTTGACTGTTGTAGTTATTGCTAGGATATTATAGAACTGTATAAAGAGTTCAAAGACTTTTTGTCTTAATTACCGAGAAATTATTTGAAATTTTTCATGAATAATTCATTTTCGTAGGCGTGAAATCGGCCTCAAATGTATTTATTAATTAATTTTACAGTAAGGAAACGCGGTTTCTTTGAACTTTGTAACTTACGAAACACGATGACAATTTTTTCGATATAAAAACAAAAAAATTGAGAAATACAATTAATTTTTTCATGGCATTATGTCATGTGCCTAGTTTATAGTAACAGCATCTAGATTTACTTTTTTGCTTGCATTTTAAAAGATTATCATAGAATTATTCGAGATGCATGTAATACGGAAGCAAATACATCGTTCAATCATTGGAAATTCTAATTATTTTATAGATCTGGAAGTGATTTGAGAAAGAAGTTTTATTGCAATATTTTACAACAGTCAGCTCTTCGCCACATATGCAGGAAATGTGATTCTATTTTGGTCATGACGACAGAACAACATTAATTTACAGAGGTTCCATTTAAACACATCGCATAGAAATGAGTTCCCAAGAGTCATCTTCGTGAATTATCACATTATTTAGCGAAAAGATATTAAGAGTCTGTATTTGGTGACAATGACACGGTGTGATTTTATTCGATTCTCTGAAGTTATCAGGATGAAATTTTAGATGGCATTTTTGCACCATTACTTAAAAACACTTGACACATATTAGACACATACTCTGGAAGCAATCTGTAACCAAGCAGAAAAGCAATCGTTTTCATCAACGAAGCACATTTTAAGTAAAATGGCCGAAAATACGACGGTTGAAGATTTCGCTAAACATACTGCCGCAGTGTATATCTGGAAATACATGTCGCCATGTTTGATAATTATAGGAACATTTGCAAATACTTTATCTATCATTGTACTTTTACGGAAATCCATGCGCTCTTCAACAACAATGTTTTACTTGACCATTTTGGCACTTGGAGATATACTTGTACTATATACGGGTTTGTTAAGACAATGGATGCGCTTTGCTTTTGACATAGATTTACGGGAGTTTTCTAATTTTGGGTGCAAACTGCATGCATTTCTCGTATATTTCTCACTGGATTTCAGTACCTGGATTTTAGTGGCTGTCACGATAGATCGTTGTATATCTGTATGCCTACCATTCAAAAGCAAAATTTATTGTACAATGAAACATGCTAAAATTGCAGTTATTTCTATATGTGTTTTGATGGTTGCCTTAAACTGTCACTTGTTTGGGACTGTTGCAAAGGATGAAAATAAAGGATGTTCAGGGGTGACAAGTTTTATTCTTTCTGTTTGGCCATGGATAGATTTTTGTGTCTTTTGTATCGGACCTTTCTCTGTGATGATAATTTGCAACATTTTCATCATTCGACAAATAGTTATGTCGAATAGACGTATCGAAAGCCATAATGAATCAGGGATGCTAACTACCAAAATAGAATTGGCGGTTCCGTCTACTTCCGCAGTAACCAACAACGGTCACTTGGCAGCACAAACAAATGGCGCCCAAGCAAAGACGAAAAGACGCATGAAGAAAATATCACATGTGACAATTATGTTGTTAACAGTTAACATTGTATATTTTATCTGTACATTGCCGATCGCGGTGTACTTGATAGGGTACAGATTCTGGGTTCCAGGGGCGTCATTGGAGAAACAGGCAGCATTGGACTTGGTATGGGCAATCTCCAATTTTTTACAATATACCAATAATACAGTTCATTTCTTTATGTACTGTCTTACCAGTCCAAAATTCAGGAAAGAACTTTTCTGTTTGTTTGGCATTAAAAAGAGAAGTGAAGAGATCGGGTTTGACCATTCGCATACGCCGTACAACAAAAGCATTTGTACAAAACAAGACAAGATGTCATAATCTATATTCATTTATACATTACAACTATATCCGACTGTAGTGCTATATCAATTTGTCGTTCATCATGTTAATAGATAACTATAAAAAATTACGACTTTTTTTATTATCCAAGACTTAATGTTATAATGTTATTAAAATTAACAAAAATACCGACAGGATTGCTGTAGTTACCAAGAACTCCGTCGATTTGCTCTCTATATTATTTCCAAAAGATTTATGAGTTGCAGAATGAAAAAAGTCTTAGTCAAGGTATAGCTTTCCGTTACAGAAGCTAGAACAAAATCAGATAATTGTATTGTTCAATTTCATTTAAAGTTCCGTAAATTGCTTGATGATAAAATGTACCAAAGAAAAAATTTTAAAGGACATTTGTCCTTCATCAATAATGTTCACACAACAATGATTTAAATTATTGTTATTTATAATATTATTTACCATAGATACGTAGACTTTAAGGTTGTACGCCACTAAAAGAACCATCTGAAATGGGTTTTCCGTTGTTTTTATCAGACAAGAAGACCTTTTGCTTAAGGTAGTAGATCTAGGTTAAGGGAGATAACTCTTGAAATCAGGAGTATGTTTTTGATATTCTGTTACATG
>JARWCS010236266.1:0-13537 GCA_034783895.1 Geukensia demissa
GTCACTAATATGTTTAACTCCGCCACATAAAGTATGTGCCTGTCCAAAGCAAGAACCCTACAGTCCAGTGGATTTACATAACTCTTTAATTGTAAATTTAAATAACCTATTATTGTTACATTTGGATGTCACCACATTTTATATTTAGGAACTTTGCAGCTTGTCTTGGGCCTTTGGCTATTGGTGAACTTGTATATTTTTATTTCCTCTCATAGACAATTATACATTTACCCTTTTCTTTATTGGTATGATTATTAGATATTCGTAAATTAGATATTCGGATGACATAAGGTAGCGAGTATAATGAAAAGGGCGGAAAAAGCTTGATTTTAATCTGAATAACTCCTGCAAATATAATTGATTAGTTATGTCTACGACGGGTAAGAATGAGGTATCAGAAACAACTTAAAAGACGACGACCCTTTCGGACGCCTACACCTAAAATTCGCAAAGGAA
Source organism: Geukensia demissa (assembly GCA_034783895.1). Taxonomy (NCBI): domain Eukaryota; kingdom Metazoa; phylum Mollusca; class Bivalvia; order Mytilida; family Mytilidae; genus Geukensia; species Geukensia demissa. The sequence continues at coordinate 457 of JARWCS010236266.1, forward strand.
AAGGACTTCATTGATATGACATAAAATTGTTAAAACACTTTGAAAAAAAACACGAAAAAGGGAGCACATGGGTCGAATCTGTGAAGAATTATTCTCATTACTAAGCCCGAATCCAGAGTTTTTAAAATTACTATTCTAAGGACAGAATTCAATGTCGAGCAATTCAAACTCAAAATAGCTGAATTACAGAAAACTCTTTTTATCGCCCATTGTATACAAAATCGGAGGAAGCCTCCTTATGTAAATTTATGTACAAATAAACCAGACAGAGCGATTCTTTTTAAATTCCGAATAAGTGCATACAATCTGGCTATTGCAAATAATTGCTTCATAAGAATCGAATCCAACCAAACTCCAATAAAATGATTCTGAAGTTGAACGCTATTCCTTTTGAACTTACCAAGATGCAATTCCATTAGAACAAGTTTGAATAAAAACAAAAAATAAACCGATATATTCCCTACTTAAAATTGTTTTGTTCTTAGAGATTTTATTCTATAATACCGCTCAACATAAGAATGACATAGATGTATAAACGACTGTTTCGTAAGTTATTTCGCTTTGTTATTGTGCTAAAACCATTGATTTATTGTAAAATATGGCAGTGGAAATGAATATTGTTACCTTATTCATCTTTTCTTTGCATTTGTTTATGTATAGTCTTGTTTATGCTTTTTCTGATTTACCTAGACATTAAGATAATTTAACTTATTTACATATAAAAAATAGGTGATGTGGCGTGATCGGTTGTCCATGAGACAGCCATCCACCAAATAATATCGAAAATTAAACTTCTACAGGCCCAATTACGGTTGGAGTCCATATCATAATAGAAGCTGTAAAAGGCCCCCAAAACAATTCATAAAACACGACAATCGACTTTTTTTCATTACTCGCGAAGCAAGTTCCTTGTATTGCAATGGAAAGTTTAATTGGTACGTGTCACCATCAAACAATAAATATTTGTCTAGAAGCGTTTGATTTCGCGTGATATGTGGCAGTAATTGTCTTGGAATAAGGAACAATTAAAATCTGAGCATTCCTTGCAGGCATACAAAAAGTATATATTCTTTTCTATCAAAACGCTATAAGATAATAACAAATAGTCCTTTAGGTAAGTCACTTATAGACTTCCATACTATCAATTTCAGAAGAAAAAACAGATTTGATCAATTTTATATCTGCGTGGGGTATCGTCGACACCAAAGATATTCAGTAGAACGCTGTAAAGGTATAATTCAATCTGTCTTGTTTTAATTAATTATTGTAAGATTTATTCAAGCCTTAATGTCTTTTATGCTTTGAGAAATCCATTAAATATAGAATATAGAACATTTTGTATCTTTTACTGATTTTATTACGATAAATATTTAGTGTCACATTTTACATCCTTTAACACAATATCTACTTCATTTTAACGTATGAAAACAAGACGTATATACAATCGCTTTTATGAATGCCATCGGATCTATTTCATTCATAAAAAGACACACATGACGACAAAGCACGCGATTTAAATGCTTCAAACGGTGATGCGTCCATTCTTTTGGCCTATCTGTTTACTGATCAATCTAGTTTAAGATGCAGGTTAAAATTCAATTACAGTTATGGCAAACATAAAACGAGGTTCTCAAAATTCTAAAATTGATATAAGAACTGGAGTAGACGAAACTCGTGTTTTAAAGTTACAAATTAGGTTTTGTTTAATTAGAACCCCTGAACAACAGAACGCCCGTTGTTTACTTTTAAATATTCGTTTACTTTTAATTATTCAGTACTGATTTAAACTTACACTGTCAGGTCGAGTTCAGAATAAATATATCTTGTGTATTACTGTGCCATACCAGTTCATTTATAAATATAGAAAAAACAGATAGATCTTCAACAAACCCCATAGTATTTAAACAATAAAGATATTTATATACGTTTATTTTGTCCGATGTTTGTAAAGCGACCCTTAGAAGCGCGAACATGAGGTTTACATTGACTAAAACAAACTATTTCATTATGTTTTTTCAATTACTTTTGTACTGCGATGTTTTGTATTGCTCAACCTGAATTGGTTCTTTATTACAATAAAGATTATTATTTTATTATTATATAACATTTATGTGACGAATATAAGGAAAGTAAAATTAATCTTTGGTAGCTTGTGTTAAGGTATTAGGTCTTGTAAATATCAAACGGAAATATATTTATATGGCCTATAGCATTATATTAACATGTATTTTGTAGGTATTAGACATGACGGGGACTGAAGATAGCAGGTATGATCTAGAAAGTAAAAGTGAACAAATATATGTCTTCTAAATGTAAAACAATAGAAGTTCAAGTTTAAGCATGTGTTTATCACACTAAAATTATTTTTGTGTGTGTACACAACGATTTTTCTGAGATGCAACATTCTTGGAAACGTAATTTGGTTTAATTAAAAATGAATTTTCCTAGAAGCAACATTCTGACATATGTAGTTTGGCTTAATTAAAAACGATTTTTCCTAGAAGCAACATTCTGGCACACGTTTAGTTTGGCTTATAATCAAAACTACCCAGCACAAAACTATTAAGAAATCCAGGTTGAACTCACTGCATTTCAAGGACATCAGTCACTTCATACATATCTCTTTTTAGCTTTATACCATCTACACCAACATCCAAGAAAGACAAACGAAGAACCAAAAACAAATGTTTGCGCTTCCTGAGGCGCCGTTGGGTGATTTATGGACTTTTGGCTAGTGTTGTGTTGGCCTTCATTCTGATCGTCGTTCTTGCCGCTCTCCTTGGAGCTAAAGGTTTCAAAGGTCATCCCCGAAAAATTACAGTTACTAAAGGAGCAGTTGTCTCTGATCACGAAGTTTGTTCCAGAATTGGACGGTAAGACAGCAATTAAGTTCCAAATTCATGTCATTGTTTGTTTGGAACCTGAATGAGAAAAAAAATTTCCCTTCTAATAGTAATTTTTTTCTGATTTTAATTTTTTAAAAACCATTATGATTTCGATTTTTATATTGCTGTTTATTTCTGAAAATTAGAAACCAAATCTTATTTTTGATCTTACCTATATAGTTATTTAAAGGCGCTTTTTCACTTCTGTTCAGAGTATATTGATAGTTTCACGTTTCACAGAAAGTAAATTTTATATATCATTTCGAAATTAAAATTATGAAGAGAAACAGGCAAGTCGAAATATGTTTACATTTTCATATGAGCCACGTCAAATAGAAACGGAGCTTATGCAAACTGTAATAAAAGCCCCTACGTAACTTAGCGACCACTATGTGCCAAAAGAAAAGTACAAATAGTAAAGGCCTTTTGCAAAAACTTCAAACTAATGATCGGGGTGTGACTTCATAGTTTTGTGGTGATCTAAAAAAGGTGATACAAGGAGATATATTTGCTTGCATAAGCCTTATTTCTATCTGATGGGGGTCATATCAAGTTAAACTTACCCCCTCCAAATTACAACCATCCCTTGCCATTTCTGACGGTGTGAACCTGTCGGAGGGAATCTGATCCCAGAATCCCTAGAAAAAATATCAAACCGTAAATTAAAAAAATATACTTCTGACAGTTGATCCTACAAAACATTTATGTGCAATTCACGGGTTCCGTAATGCGTAAATCCTGAATTCAAGCCTAATGAAATTGCCGATTTCTGAGTAATAAAAAAGGTCCTGTCACTCCCTATAATTGTTCTGCCTTAGAAGGATTTGTATCATTTTCAAGACACCATTGAAACGCTTACTGTAAAATTAGAACTAGTGCAGAGTTGACAAGAAGTCAAGTAATGTTTTTAGCTGGTAATATACAGAGAAGGTCAGAGAAGTTCGTACTTGTAGGCATTTCATTACATTGGTTCCAGGGGCAAAAGTATTTTTGTGAATAGGGTACAGTTGAAGATGGCTGAGAAATGGATGCACCCATTGCAGAAATTGTTGAACATTTTAAAAGCATTTTCGAAGAATTTTTATATTTTTTGCAGGATTTTTCTTGTTGAAGATGGTTCAGAAGTGGCTGTGTCCAGTGCAGCAACAATTAAACACTTCAATGTTATATTTAGTACTAGTCAATGCGTCCATTAATTAGCATTATAATAGTCTAAATTAATCGTCTTTTTTGCAGGGATGTTCTCGCTGAAAGTAGGATTACAGTGAATTCATCCATAGTTGAACATTATGATAATAATTTGTTATCTCTTTTTGCTTTGATGTTCTCGCTGAAAGTGGTTCGGAGATGAGTGTTGATTGTTAAACATTATGATAGTTTTATTGTCAATCCTTTTGCAGGGATGTTCTCACTGAAGGTGGTTCGGCAGTGGATTCGTCAATTGCTACATTGTTGTGCGATGGTATTTTGGCCCCTCATAGCATGGGGATCGGAGGAGGTTAGTATGGAATACCAAAGTTCGTTTAAAATGGGTCTTTCATGGCTGTTAATTTTTCAAGGAGTTTCTCTGTCCAATGACAACTGGCTCTTCAAAATAAAGTAAACGTATAAAAACTTTTAAAGCAATGTAATATACAACTATATTCGTCATGGAATGAAACTAATTTGAGTTTGAATATATCAACAATGATTTGTTTGGTAAATAAAGAGATTCGAAATCTTTTATTAAAATTATGCGTAGATTTATAAAAGTATCTGCTCTCTCAATTTACAGGTTGTTTTATGGTAATCTATGACGCCAAAGAAAAGAAAACATTAGTGATCGACGGAAGAGAAACAGCTCCGTTGGGTTCGTCACAGGAAACATTTAATAATGTATCTGGATACCACGGTAATTGATTCTAATTTTATAACTTAAATCAAGCGCATATTTCATAAATCAAGGTTTTTTCTTTCAAGTGAACGAACAGATTAGATGCCCGTATCATAACTGTTCCAACAGATTTCAAAGTCTTATAAGACAAAGTGCAAAGTTCATCAAAAAGGACATATATGTATATTGACGTTTCAAAGAAGACCTAGTTTTCGAAAACTATTTTAACTTTCTAAATGACAAAGATTATACATTACTCTTTGTAGGTTCAGAATCCTTAATCACACACTGCCAACTGAGCGTGGTAGAGAGGGTTTGAAGTTACAAATGATCGTAATGTTTTTCTTCCAAACTAATTTACCGATAATAAGAATTTCTTCAGTTCCGTTCATGCACTTTTTGTGTCTCTGAAAGTCTTTGCACAGAAAAAAAAACTACGAAGATTTACTGTATTAGATGCATAATCCAACAAGTAGGGCCTTCTGGTTAGGCAAACTCAATTAATGCTTTGATTTGTAATATTTCTATATATGTTATCAAACTTGTTTGAGGAATCAGATACAATATAAAGATGGTGAGTCGTAGGCCGATTCCCAAAACCTTATGCAACCAATTGAATTAAATATCTTGTCTTTTCAGGTTCTAAATTCATAGGCGTTCCAGGAGAAATCGCAGCATATTGGAAAGCACATCAGAGATTTGGCAAATTGCAATGGAAACGACTTTTTGATCCTTCAATTCATCTTTTAGAAAATGGATTTCATATATCACATTCAGTTGCACGTGCCTTGAACGTTGTAAAATCTTCTGGGGAAAATGTGTGCGATTACATGGGTCTAGGGTGAGTATAACTAACGAGAAATAATTTCAAGCGACGTCAATATTTGAACTTTGTTGTTTAGTTTAAGAACAAAAACGATTTTAAAAAGCTGGAATAACAGGCAATTACAAAAAGTACAATAATTTTTACCGAGCAAAACGCCAAACGCTTTCTATCATGTTGTAGATGTAACCTTTCATGTGTAAAACAACATTATTCCAGGAGATACAATTACGTTATCTGGTTGGTCTAGAGAGTACCACCTGACATTGAACAAAACATCGTGTCTACCTCTCAGCATCGTGTCCATCCATCATATTCCCCTCTGACGTCATTATCAAACGTTGCGCAATTGGTAGAAATGTTCATGGATGGTATAAACTTTGTCAAGAGAAATATGAAAATTTCCGGTTTGTTTTGTCGGAAATAAGGCATAGTGGAATAAATCATTAATTTCTTTTGCATATATATAAGTGAAATATGAAAGTTTGTTCACCCTCAAAAAGTCGTGTTTTTTCGGGTGAACAAATTTTCATATTTTACTTCTGCAAGGGAAATAAATGCATATTTATTTTGCCATCAAAGAATTATGTAAATGGCATATTTATTCTTTGCTTGTTTTTGATTTTGTTAGAGATATTTTCTGTGACTCTGATGGAAATTTCTTGACACAAGGGAGTTTTGTGAAATGGCCTAAGATGGCGGAAACATATAAGAATATAGCTGATAAAGGACCAGAGTATCTATATAAAGGGAAGGTTGCTGAAACATTGGCACAAGAAATTCAGGCAAAAGGTAGGTGAGCCTACAGGTAGTACGGAAATTAAACGATGGGTAAATCGGCTAAATGAGGGTACGGAAATTAAAACGAAGGGCAAATCAGCTTATAGAGACGAAAATTAAGCAAAGGGTAAATCAAGAGACAACCAAAATTAAAACGAAGGGTAACTCAATTAACAGATACTATAGAGATCAAATCGATCGGTGAGCCTGCTTATAGAGGTTGTGAAAATTAAGCGAAGATAAGTCAGCTTACAGAGACTACGAAAATTAAACGAAGGGTAAATCAGCTTATACAGAAACGAAGGGTAAATCAGCTTACAGGGACTACGAACGTAAAACGAATTTCAGCATTCATTATATATGACGAGTTTTTGCAAACTGCATTCTGAATGTAGAGACAATGAGGGATTTGAGTGAAACTATCCTTTTTTCTTTGAAATGGTAAAAGTTACATTTTGATTTCTATGTAATAAAGTTGCTTAACTTTTAAACAATAACATAGTATAAAAATAAGTTGATGTATTTTAATGGTTTTGTTAAAGGTGGAGTTATCCAGAAAGAAGATTTTGAATCCTATTCTGTGAAGGAAAGTTCTGGTATAGAGTTTGACTTAGATGACATGACATTACTTACACATGGTGCTCCTAGTGGGGGTCCCGTCATGGGACTTGTAATGAAAATACTGGAAGGTAAGAAGGGATCTTAACTGTGCTTTACATCCGAAATCTGGATTTTATGTAGAATATTTCATTGTAAACGAATATATATTGAAACTTAGGTAAAGAAACAACATCGACTGAAAGATACCACGCTTATTTGTGGACTGTAGATTTTGTTCTGTCAAAGCAGGTTATTCATTGGCTTTTAATGTGTCAAAAAGAAATATTTGCTCCTTGTTAAAACAGTATACAAAACCTTACTTGTAGTTTTTAAAGCTGCATAATAGATACAAACTGATCGTAAAACGATAGGCATTTTTGTTTCCTTGACAACTGGCTACAATAAAAAGCTGACATTAAGTACACTGTGGATCCTGCACACGGAACGTTTTAGAGGAGCATTAATTGTCTGAGACTTAGAGGAGGTTTTTCATACAATTTTGTCTGTCCTAAATTAAACGATGGTTCCTTATTTAAACAATAGAATAGTTCTTGTGTATATTATGCAAAGTATTTGGAGACAAACACGAAGACAAATGACAAATTTTAAATAAACAAAAGGCAAAGGAAATCATTGGAATACACAAACTTTAGATAAATGATGCTCGGGTTCATTTCGATAAAAATTAAAATTCGAAATTTATCCTTCACAATCAAATTGTTCCAGACAAAAAAATTTTTAAATCGTGCCATATCTTATTCCGAGAAGCTTTTTCATTTTTTTAAGTTTGATATGCTACTGCAATTACCTATATCTTCAGGATACGGAAGCGCAGTTAAACATTTTAGAAAAAGACTCTAGCTCTAATATAAACAGACATTCCCAGGAATTACTTCTAGTTTTTATATATCTTTAATGCCACTAGGTGGGCAGTATTGGTATGCTTGATATATAATATTCTTATAAGTTTGAATATTTGAATATTTCTAGGTGTTGGAATAAATGCAGACAGTTTGAAAGATACAAAATCAGAAGCATTGGCCATGCATAAAATGATCGAGGCAATTAAGCTTGCATATGGAGAAAGGGCAAAACTTGGAGATGAGGACTTTGTACCTCAGGCTAAGGAGGTAATGGAAAATGATCATTTTAATTATATAGATCCAAATATAATTGTATTCGTTGAGAATGCAAACAATAGAAAGCAAATAGGGACCATTTATTTTCTACAAATAAAAATTTTTGTCTAAGCGGAATATTATTCACTATCTTAAAATGCTGTCAAGATTTCATCATAGTAAATAAGGTTGGTCCTAAGACAGCTTTGTAGGCATAGATTTTGCAGAATATTCTCAGAAATGTGTTTGCGATTCTTCGAACATCCTAAGCTTACTAAAATTTCCGACGTAAGTGAATAATTTTTACAATTTCAGGCAGTTAAACGAATGATGTCAGATAAGTTAGCGGAGTATTTACGCGGGAAGATTGATCTTACAAAGACCCACAATATTTCATACTACGCCAACGTGACAGAGGCAGCCCATGACGCAGGAACCTCCCATGTTAGTGTTTTAGACGCGGAAGGAAATGCTGTGTCTGTTACCAGTACCATAAATACATAGTAAGTACCTGAACAAACTTCATAACATTTTACATTACTGAAAGTTAGTTTACCTATGTTACATAATTATAGAGACTTTTGTTTTTTGAGACCGTGTTTAGTAACTGCCATATTCTAAAAACCCTTTGTAACAGCTTATTTTGAGCCAGTTACATGGCTAAATTTTCCGAACCTATCAAGCTATAATTTTCCCATTGGTAGTCTTAAATTCACTCTCAGGTTTACCTTTTCCCTGCTCACAATCTATACACATTGATTTATTGTTTATTAGCTTGTTCCCGTCCTGCATTTGGCAGGAATATTACCCACTGCAGTTAAGTTGCAATCCATCCATCCATCAATCAATCAATCATATACACATCTGCAGAAAAAATACTATAGGCTCAGCACAAACATTGGAATATATAAAACGCACGCATATAATTGCTTCAAGAAACCTTTAAGATTTTATCAAATTTTTTATCATCTGTAAATACCCTTTCAATGACCACTTCAAATATAAATAAATATTTTTATCAAAAGAACAAATTGCGACATTGGTTTGTTTTCCATAGAACTTAACCAACAAGCTTATGAAGAAGTTATGATTTTCGTATTTCCTAAAGCCTCGTTTTAAAGTTTTGACACCAGCAACTCTTCCCATAAAGCCATGTTAAACAGTCAGTATTTGTACATCATGATATGAAGACATTCATAATATTGGTCTTTTTCAGCTTTGGTTCCTTGGTGGTTTCCGAGTCTACAGGTATTATCTGGAACAATGAAATGGCAGATTTCTCCCTATATAATACCAAAGACAACTTGGATAAACTCATGGTATGTAATGATTATTGATTCTCTGAAATGAAGTAAAATAGAGTCCAGGACAGAACAGAGTTCAGGACAAAAACGATAAAATATAACACGCCAAGTTAATGCAAAATTGGCGTTTGAACAGCCTTGTTAGTTTCTTTGTTCTCCTGTATAATTTCTTTCTTTCAAAAACTGTTTTACTCAAATGTTCCAAAGTTATGAAGAACACAGTAACTCCCAGGTATAAATAAAATTTGCAGGACGCTTGAAAAATGAGGTTTGCTTATATCCAAATTGTTGAAACCTTTATTTGAGTTTTTTGCTTTGTTTTTGTAGTCTACACTTCCAAATAGAGTAGAACCGGGAAAAAGACCACTGTCCTCAATGGCGCCGGCAATTTTTATTGACAAAAACAGTGGAAGCGTTAGAATGGTTCTGGGAAACGCAGGAGGATCCAAAATTATAACAACAAATATTCAGGTACGAATTGATTACTTATCCATTCAGGAGTGGTCTACAAAACAGTCAACAATGTATACAATTTTGAATGAATTGCAATATAGAGCGAGAAAAATGTGTCTAACAATGTAAAAAGGTGGCTTGTTCTGACACTATTTGAAATAAATATAACTATTCAAAACAGCGAACTAGAACATCTTGTTCTGAAAATACACAATGTATTTATAGAAACATTCGTATAATTTTTAATTTAGAAAATGGTAAAGATAACATATATTAAGATCGAAAATTTGTGTAAGATTTATTCTTTTACCAAATCAACGTTTTCAAGGTACCAATTCGTTTCAGGTGGCCCTCCGATATCTATGGATGGCACAAGATGTAGAGGAGGCCGTCCGTGCCAAACGATTACATCATCAGTTAGACCCTAATCACCTGGTGTACGAGTTTGGATATCCACAGGTTAGTGTAATGATAAGATTTTTGCCAATATGAAATGGAGAAATTATTTTGGAAATTTAGTTCATTTACAAACTATACACTATAGTGTGATATAGCCAAACATTTATAGTTCAAATACACATAAAGCAAAACCAAAGCAGCAAATAATTTCTCACATCACGCGAACCATTAAATCATGAACACAGATCCCTAAAACCAGAGGTTGGATGAAAGAGTGCCGGGAATAGTCTGCAAAGAGATTAAAATAAGGAAACAAAATAATCTGTTTAGAATAAGTAGGTTGATTGTATTACACATAAGGAAGTTTTTATCACAACAGCTTAAAAATATGAAAAACATGCAATGTTAAACAATTTGAAATATGTTAGGAACACTAAAAAGCAACCACCATAGCATAAAAATTTACAGCTCGTTGAATTGAATTATATAATAACCTTTTCCCGTTTTCTCTAAAGGATATTCTTGACGAATTGAAGAACTATGGACATGAATTAAAGTACCAGAGTACGTACATGTCTGTTGTTCAAGCCATTACCAGAAATCCGCGGACTGGAGAAATTGCTGGATTTTCTGATGAAAGAAAAATCCCAGGGAAAGCGATGTTCCATACAATTGAAGAGGATGTATATGTGTAACAGAATTGAGAAAGCTGGCATTGCAGTCCCATATCACAACAAATAAACCAATTCATCAGTTTTGGTGCATCATCAAATATATATATAGTTTGTGTATAGTGTACAGTTTGTACTTATAAATTTGTATAAATAAATATAAAATATAAAATAAGGCATTTGTGGTAGTTATTTAAAAATAGAAGATGTGGCATGTTTGTCCATTAGACAGCCATCCACCAAAATGACAGTCGAATTTAAACTCTAATGTCATCAGCAACCTACTAAATGGGTAGAATAAGATATCCCCTACCAGACTGCAAATATATATATATTTAGAAATACCTTGGATTAAAGAATTTAAAATGTTATTTTAATTTACTATTATTGGAAAGGAAGTCCTTTTTGTTGTCTATAATTTCGGAATTGTCTATGTAATACATGTATGAGTGTTCCAAATAAAGCTTTGAAAATAAAGCCAAATATAATTTTTAATCAGAACTCGGGATCAAAAAGTCATCTTTACCGGTTTAAGAAAATCTTGCTCTTAAATATTTTAGGGAATTTTTCTTTTATGCTGTGTGGAGGTCGTGAAAAGCTCCCCGTGCTTGAGTTGTATTTATTTTCGGGTACTGGAAGGTAATTTGGAAAGATACAGTTGTCATCTTTTCAACATTGAAATTTGTAAAATTCCCTGAGTGATATCTTTATAATTGGATCATGGACGTTCATTACGTCATGAACTTATATTACATTATTTGGTCTATGCATGTAACTAAAAATCCGTAAAATTATAGTGAGCTTCCTACTTTTGGCCCCTCGCGTATCGTATGAAGGTAAATCCAGAAAATTTCTTTACATGCAGTTAAATTTGGCGTTTGGATATTTCTAATAAGCCTATGTAAGATGTGGATCGTGTCTGTCTGGTATATAGTCCATAGTCTTTCTCTTAAATTGCAACTAGCAATGTGGAAAAAACAAACTTGTTGTTGAAAATGTAGGTAATAAAGAAATAGATGAGGTGTGATAGTCTATGAGACAGTCAACTGAAAAGTAAAAATTGCAAATATCAACAGGTTAACATGAGGCCTCCCCCAATAGACAAAGATTCACCAAGGCAAGCTGTAAAATACCCTAAACTAGAATACATGTATGATAACATTCAAATGTAACAACTGACGGCATGTTAAGGTTACAATTTAATACAATACTATTTATACATTAAAGAATGATAGATACATTACATATATACAAGTAAATGGCTACAAATTCTGATCTTCGATTTTTCAAATTTTCAAATTGATATTTTATTAAAATTAAAAGTAAAATTGATCACACGATATCGAAAACCATCCTGCAAAATGCTGTTCACAAGGTAGCACTCTGACATGCTTTCAACAAATAGTTTGTTCCGATTAGATCGATGAGGCAGAGAAACGTATGAGTGGCGATTCATGTCACAATAAGGATATAACTATAATAGTACTTTAAGGAAGTATCATGATACTTTTACGGAATGTGGTCATTTTTATACATAAAAGATGTTTCTTTAAAGTATTATAATACTTATTAAAAGTATAATGATACTTTTTAAAAGTATAATGATACTCGTCGTAAGTATAATGATACTTCTTATAAGTAAAATGATACTTGTCGAAAGTATAATGATACTTGATATTATTATAATGATACTTCTTAGAACTATAATTATACTTGCAATAAGTATAATGATACTTCTAAGAAGTATAATGATACAATGCATATGTTTAAAAAAATATTAATCCAAATTCAAAAGTATAGTGTTAGTAATAACATTCATTTTACATTCAAAAGTATATTTATACATTCAACATGTATCATCATACTTCTTAGAAGTAACATTACACTTATAAGAAGTATCATTATACTTTTAACACGAATCATTATACTTTAAACAAGTATCATTATACTTTTAACAAGTATCATAATACTTTTGACAAGTATCATGATACTGGAAACATCTTTTATTTATGTAAATGACCACACTCTGTTAAAGCATCGTGATACTTTAAACAAGTATCACGATACTTCTTTATAGTATAAGGATACTTCCTTAAAGCAGAGACATATAATACAAGAGATTGGCAACTCTCCGAAATCTCGTGAAATCACGCGGCCCCAGTCGTGATTTCAATT